>CAIGRB010035513.1:24398-38524 GCA_903798255.1 Fraxinus quadrangulata | reverse complement strand
ACACACACACACACACACACACACACACACACACACACACACACACAAGGCATGGAGAAAAGGAGGGAGAACTGCAGCCAATTGAAAAGAAAATAAAAACTTGTTCGAACACACAGCAGCTAATTGGGAACAAGAAACAAGGGCAGAATTTAGAGATTAAACACGCACACATTGGCCGGCAAAGTGGAGAAATTTTAGTACATATTATACACACACACGCACAAACAAGAATTTTGGGAAGAAAAGTCAAGGGCAGTCGACTTTTCTGGAAGGAAAAAGGAGGCAGCTTCAATTTTAGCCAGAATTAATCACGTTTTGTCAATTTTTGGTGATGTCTTTCTACTTTTACGTGTTTAAATTCAATATTATGTGCAGCTAAATATTTTTATGTTAGGATGGATGATATAACTTAGATTTTTATTATATATTTAATTTTAAGTTTTTCATACCATTTTAATACTTGTTAATTAATTATTGTGAGTTTAATGTTTTAATTGTATGCGTAACAATTAATTGATTTAGGGATAATACTGAGACCGAGAGGTGATGTATTTTTCTAGCTCGTGCAATAATTAACATGGACACTATAAGAGATCGAGAGATAATTATAAGCTATACGATCTTTGTTGAATTCCTATAGATAAATGCGTTCTTATGTGTGTGGATTTATATAGAGATATAGTAAGTTCGGGCATATGAATAGAATTAGTGTTGGTCGAGAAAGATCACTAAATACAATAGGTTAACTCGATCGTTGGCACGTATGAAAGATTGCAGGATAAATTGGAATTAGATGTATGATATATAACATAAGTGAAATCGAAAATCCTGCTTGTTATTTATTTAATAGTTGTCATTTATTTATTAGAATTTCGCTTTAAAAATTTTTTTTTTGATTGATCTTTAGTTACTATTTTAATTAAATTGAAGTTAGGTTAGTTTAAAAATTTATAGAAAATAGTAGTCTTTGTGAGACGATATTCGGACTTAACAAATCCACTTTATTACTTGTCACGATCCGTACACTTGCGGAATCTCACGAACACATTTTACAGGGGAGCAATCAAGTTTCGCTCTTACATTGAAAGGAAAAGCATGGGGATATTAAGCAAGATTGTTTGTTGGAGTCTGATTGTATGAAGGGTAAGTGGTTTCGATGAAGGATTCTCTAATCACGTCAGAGATAAGGCGAAAACACTAACATTCGATGCATGTGTACACTTTTTGTGAGTCAAATATTAAATTCTTTAGTAAGATGAGACCGTGGATGGATGGAGTGACGGATGAAAAAACAAAAAAGGAAATTTACTGATCGATTAGGAATTAATGTAGGTTGAGTGATCAAATTAAAATGCATAAAAGTTACCAATTACTATTTCAACCTGCAAGGAATCAAATGAATGATTTTACAAACGTTCACTATTACATGGCTTTATATAACAATTTATATTTAGACCATGTGTTTTGCTATGATCTTGTTTTGGTTTTGCAACCATAACTGCTGTTCTTGAAGAAAATTCTGTTGATTCATGGAACTATTAAACGCCTGATCAGTTGAAAATGTAGTACTCGAATATGGCGAGAATAGATCATTCTCGATCTGCGCTGCAAATGATGCCTTGTTCGGATTTTGAACCGAAAATGTAGGTGCTGATGAAAATGTGTGTGCGACTTGAGCGGTAGCTTGCATATTGGTGGCAGCAATAGCCGGGGCAGCGACCTCTGTTATGGTGGCAATAGCCGGGGTTGCCACCTCGGGTATAGTGGCTGCCACTGGAAATTCGAATGCATCTTGAAGGAAAGGGTTATAGTGGTTTGATGGCAATGTGCTTTGGTTATGCAAACTGTCCAAGGAAGTTGCTGATAAGCTGTTATTGTTTCGTAGTGGCTTAGTGGCATGTGGTTCTGTTATTTCTGTAAATAGTACAAGCTCCCAACTATTTCTTGAATGATCTGCTGAAGCATTGTTCTCTATTGTTTGTGCTGATTCTTGTTCGGGAAAGGCGTTGAAGCTGTTGGCGGCATTATTGGAGGGTACGTGTGGCGATGCTGATAACGTCTCAGCTATCACAATCTCCCAATCTATTATAGAAGTAGTAGACTCCGAGGGCTTTGGCAAATGTTCATGTTCGTGCTCGTGCTCCTTCTCATCTGAATCTGACCAATCGTCTAATGAAACGAGATCGGCCATTGAATTTGACACCGGTAATGAATGGCTTGAACCCGATTCACTTAGTCTGAATGCATCATCCTGTTGTGTTCGTTTCTCAAACTGATCTGAATAAGCCTCTAGATCGATTGAGATTGACGGACTCCCCCCTGTTTCCGTAGCACTAATCAAGTCTTCCAAGGAAGTACTTTGGGAACTGTATTCGGAAGTCTGCTCGGAAAATCCATTGGTAGTGGCGGAATAATCAGACCGTCCACTTGAACTATCATACCGTCCAAACTTTTGCTCAGAATTTGGTGGTGGTGCAGGGAGAGGCAGAGGACGGTTAGGGAACTTAGAGTTCGTTGGAAATGAAGATTGATCTTTCAAAAATTCTTTCAATGTTTCGATCAGCTCCTCGGATATTGCCTGGATACTTGGATATTCTGATGTCCTCCCTACGCCC
Organism: Fraxinus quadrangulata; assembly: GCA_903798255.1. Classification (NCBI taxonomy): domain Eukaryota; kingdom Viridiplantae; phylum Streptophyta; class Magnoliopsida; order Lamiales; family Oleaceae; genus Fraxinus; species Fraxinus quadrangulata. The sequence continues at coordinate 35,909 of CAIGRB010035513.1, read as the reverse complement.
ATACTTTTACATAAACTATAGAAAGCACTGAGTTCTTCGAATTGCCTTGCAGCCTTGATACAAGTTTGAAATGCGCTAACGCAGTTCTGGTACTGTAAATGAAAGAAACTATCGAGAAGAAGGGCGAGTCCATCAGAAATGTCTTTGTATAAATCGAAGCTTTCTTGCACGATGGCATAAAGACATATTTTTACCAAACGATTCATCTTGGCCGCACCAGTTGGGCGTGTGGCTATGGCTCGTTCAAGTAATCGCTGCCAATAGGAGATTCTATCTAGTAACATTGCTGGTTTCAAGTCACGAACAGGTTCCTTAGGCCTCTTCTTCCGGTGGTAGCTCCAACTTTCCCTATCCCGCTGTGTATATCTACGTTGCAGCTTCCCTGTGAGAAAGCAATCTAAACGCTCATCTAGATAACGAGCAAAAATGCGAACAAAGGCCGTGAAATCCCAAGGGCTCGAGTTCGAATCATCTCTGAAGCTCGATAGATTAAGAATCTTGGCACCCCTTTTCATCGCATGAAGAACTTCTCGTGGGAAATAAGGATCGCCATCTTGAAAGATTCGAAGAACAAGCATCAATGACTTTAAGGCAACAACCCAATTACGCGTTCTGCTTATGCGTTTGCTAATAGCACGAGCACAAGATGCAGCATAAACTTTGTTTGACGATACCAGCTGCAAGATTTCGTACACATATCTATCATCAATCGGGATATCATCATGGGTTGTGGCTTTTAGCACTACAACGTCTAGAGAGGAAGAATTGTTGCTTGCAACCTTGGCAAGGCTAATGCTTGTTTGATCTTTAACTGCGCCAATTGCCTTCTTTAACTTGCTTGGCATTCTTCCTTCGCCACTGATAGAACCAAGAGCAAACGATTTCTATATCAAAACTACATAGAAGTCAAAACAATTTTGTATGTAATGATTTAGAGTTTTATCTTCTTTTTTGTTTTGGGAATGACTGGGACATAAAGAAAAATTGGAAGACACTAGTTTTTTTTTTAAAAGTAAAAATTGAGTGGAGAAAATAGAGGCTAAAATCTCTCCTAGCCTCATATGGACTTTCTTGTAGTTATAATTTTGTGCCAAAGACTAGGTCCTTATTCAAAGACCAAGCGCGGGGATTTCGAAGTAATGATAATAAATTTAGGAAGCCGCTATTTAAATTTATCATTGTTATATATCTATCGGACACTACATCTTTTTCTGTTAAAATTTTAAATTTTAAAAAAATATATATTATTTTCATCAACATCACATACAAATACTGTCCTTACTAAATTCATTCATATAAATACTATACATCCACACCATTTTTATATATCTATCACATCATAATTCATTCAGTCATTTCATATATTTATCCATACCATTTATGTATATTCACAAATCAAGAATCCTTCACATACTAAATTCATTTCATAATAAAAGAAAGTCTTTATTTCTTCGAATTATTCTTCATATATTGCTGTCTTTATGCATTTGCTCTAATCATATATCTCATTGTTGCTTTGACTTTAATTGAAGAGGATATTTTATGAATATTGGGAATTTATAAAATGGACTAAAAGAATTTAATGAAAATAAACATTAGTTGATCAATTTAAAGTGATATGTTTTTATTTAATTTTATATATGTCTATTTAAATAAATTTACATAAGATTAAAAATGTAATATAATGAAAATAAATATTAGTTGATAAATTTAGAGTGATATATTTTTATTTCATTTATCGAGAATATTACTCAATTCCACATGGAATATAACCAAACAAATTGACATAATTTTATTTTAATTAACAATCAAATAATACAAAATTTACTGGTATAAATCACTGTCTCTAGAGGATCTAATAAACTTTTATTTTCCTTTTTCTCTTTGGGTACTAGTCTATATAACAATTATTTGTTTTATTTGTAGCAATTGCTTGGTAACAAACAACAATAACATATACTGAAGAATTTGTTCTCAATAATACTAAATTTTCCATGGATTTTATCTAAGAGGACCCAAATTGTCGATGTTAAAATTACAACATTGCCACCTGGCATGTCTCCCTCATAATACGAGTCACGCTTTATATAATGACTTGATAAAATACAAAGGGAAGACTCCAAATTCGACGATAACTCTATTTTTTTTCATATTTCTACTTTTGAACAAAACCCAAAATGGAAATCTAGATACAATTTATGCTCAAAATCAGTGTCCACATTCACTACAAATTGGAGGGAAAGAAGATTCTTCAAGAATTAGCATATAAGCCGCTAACACGTTTAGTAGTCCTGCTTCCAAAAGTTTTTATTCACTGGCAGTGATTTCTTTTAGACCTATGGTACTTACAAGTTCATTATAAGCATTATTTGCTGCTCGGTTTAACGCTATTTCCTTTTTTTCACGGCACTTACCTGTACCCCTAAGTTGATTATTGATGAAAACTTCGTAAGTTCCTTCTCGCCTCCACAGATCCACTAGTCGAACACGTAGCTTGTTCTTCTGACATATCTCATACAGCTTCTTCACAGGATGTGCTTGTAGCATATCGGGAGTGATTATGGGCTTCAGTAGAACATTAGCTACCTATGCAAATTAAAATGCAACATGTCAGATTGAATTTGAGAAAGCTCATTGAGCTATTTATTTATAAGCAACACCAATGTCTACAATCAAATGTGTCAACATTCTGTTAGACACAGATGAAGAGTGATAACGCTCGAGTGAGAGAGAAAAATGACATCATCCAATAAATGTGTATTCAGAGGCGTAGTAAAGATTATTCTACATGCTCAAGGCCTAATTTGTATCCATAATAGGAGGATACAGCACCCACTTGGGAGCATCCTTGAAGATTATAGGCGATGAAAGATATAGGGAAAAAAATATCACCTTCCCTGTCGTATCAATTGAGCAATTGCTGTCAATGAACACAGCTCCTAGAGTGGATTCAACAACATCAGCAAGCACCTTTGGAGCATCGATCAAACCATGAGAATGCAATGGATGTTTAGGAAGAACATCTATAAATGTCTGAATCTGCAAATATCCCCAAAATACTAAGGTAAATATATGATTGGAGAAGAGAAATAGCTAACCACTATGTCGTAGAAGAAGCCAAAGGCAAACATTGTCTGATAAATATGTAAAGCCAACCTGGAATTGTCCTCAGAAATATCTATCCAAAAACTGTCCTCAGAAATAACTATCAATGAACTAAGAACGCATTCATGACTAATTTTTGAACATATAATCCAGGTTTGCAAGCAGAAAGTGGATGGTGAAAAGACACATAGATTCTAGTGCACATGAGCTTTAATCAGTTACACATGGAACAGCTGAAGCTGTGAAAGGAAAATCTAATTAGATCTCATGTGGAATAAATAGGTGTATCAGTGTTAGAAACTCATCGTTATTGTTTTACTTACAGAGTAATAATTTATCTTTGGTGGGTGGAGTTGGACTCATCTGAAAAATAACCATGTCTATTAGTTAACTTTTATTTTTCAAAATGACTGGTCATTGATCCAGAAAAAATAGAGGGTTAAGGGTCAAAAGGTTTGACAAGGTCGAACCTAAATAAATAAATATACCACAAATTGGACAAAAATATGTTGAATAGAACATTGAACGTCACTGAATTTAATTTTTATCATGTCCAGTTCTTATTGAATAAAAAATTAGACAACAAGAACTCATTGAATGTGGCTAAATTTAATTTTTAACATGTCCACTTCTTGTTGAATAGAAAATCAGACAACAATTGTAACCAATGAATCCCAAAGCAATACTCTAACCACTGAGTTAAGTAGGTCATTTATTATCCCAAAGATAAGCAAATGGAACTCATGCCATCGATGGACCGGTTTTCCTACGGGTTCACAGTTTTTCCATTTGAACCGGCTGGTCCAGTCCATTTTGACAAAATAGACTTTTATTAATGCTCCACGACTCTCATGACCAAGTAATTCTCAGAAATGGCTGCATCACTTTGTCTTTCTCAGAATATTACAGATGAAATCCATTCAAGTAAACCAAACCCAAACATCAAGCAAACAATTATAAAGTAAAAGTACACATCTCTTCTAGAATTCAAGTTTAAAATTGTTAGGTTTTTAGTATTGGCGATTCTGTGGACAAATGACTGATTTGTAACGTATTGTAAAAGTCAATGACCTATGATGCAATTTGTGTAAATTGGGTTATGAGGTCTAAGGTTCGAGCATGGAAAGAGGAGAAATACGGCGCCGTATTTTCTCTAGCCTATCACCTGGACACTGCTCGAGCGACAAAAACAGAATGACTGTAGACTGCCTATTGCTGAGCTCTTGCTCGAGCAACAATGTGTCGCTCGCCTGTCGTTAGTTTATCGCTCGAGCGACAAGTCGATCCGAAAAACCCTAATTTCAATTTTTAAACATATTTTTTCGGCTCATTCAACCCAATCACCATCTCATATAAATATCCAAGCCATTGCACGAAAATTAGGGGTTGCTTCATTGTGCTTCAATTGAAATACACTTTCACATAATTAGAGAGATCCAATAACGCAATTCATTGATTGATTCATCCACATCATTCTTGAGATCCGGCAACCAATAATGGGAAAACATCAAATTAAAGAATCCAAAACACGTAACTTCCTTAACACTTCGAGGAAGGTACTTTCTCAGTTGAACTTCAGAAGTTTCTGGAGGTTGAGAGAGGTTGGACTACAAGCGCAGGAAGAAGAACAAGAATAGGTAATTCCGGGGTATCCATTTGGAAGAGACAATTGCAAAAAATTGTGAGTCTGAAATTTACAGCAGATCTTGGAAGTTACAGGAGGTAGACGGGAGATCTAGCAGGTTGGCTAGACAGTATCTACGGTAGCAGATCGTGAGTCTGGAGGAACAGCAGATCTTGGAGATTACAAGAATTATAACAGCAGAAACTAGTGGAAGTTGCTAGGCTGGAAACGAACTGTAACTCACATTATCTATAGTGGAGGTAACAACTTGATCCCTGAATTTTTACCCAATTGGGTTTCTCCATCATCATATCGGTGTTCATTATTTATTACTTTCCACATTACAAATTGTGGTATTCAAACATAAATAATTGAATTGTATGCTTAATCATCTAAAAACTATTAAAAAGTAACTTGTTGCTTTTAATAGATTAATTTCACACGTAAGGTCAAATTTAGTTAGTAAACAACGAACTTTCAAAAATCTATTTCATAATCATCAGAATATTCTATTCTGATATTTCACTTTTAGAAAATTGACTTCTCCCATGAGTGTGATGATCTGTATATCATGATTAAAGAAATTAAGATAATTGAAAATCTCATGATTTAATTTCTCTCTCGCCTTTCCTTTTCTTTTTTTCTTTTGTTATGATGTAAGCAAGTTAAAGATTTAGGAAAATGATGATCATCAATCACTATATGCAACTTTAAATTTAGAGATAATTACACTAACCCCTACTCCAATTTGAATAATTACATAAACCTCCCATCTCAATTATTTTGTATAACAGGTTCCATATTTTGGCAACAAACTTTGGATACCTAAATACCCATTTAAAATAAAAGGGAAAAAATACACAACCTTCCGTCGTCTTTTAATTTCATAACGATATTTTAGGTATTTGACAATTTGTGTTTTAAAATCGTCAAAGTTGGAATGAGTTATATAAAACAATTGAGAGAGAAGGTTTACATAGTTTTTGGAAAGGGAGGAGGTGTGTTAATTACCTCAGAGGATGTAAGTGCAATTATATCTCATTTTCAAGAATAAAAAGTGGTGGGAGAGAACTGTAATAAGCTGATTTGAAACTAAAATGATATTACTCTATTGTCACAAGTTGGCAACACTGAGAAAGGAGGATATATTAGGACCAACTAATTTGTTTTGTGTTTATTGTCAACCATGAGCCAAATGCCCATACAAAATAAATCTCAATTAGATCTCATAATTACAAGTTCAAACTCAACCAATTTGTCTATTTATGGACCAATACCCCCCTTTTTTCCCCTTCCATTTGATTAATTCACAAAATAACAAATTAGTACATTCAAAAATTAACAACTCAACAATGACAGTACTTACTCGTTTCCTAAGGACAGGCTGCCTATGACGAATGTATTTATGAAAGTTATGCTGGACAGCTGCGCGCGCAAGTTTTTCTGTGTCAACATTTGCTGCACGAAGAGGTGTCAACAGCCCTGGCGGAAGATTTGGATACATGGAAAACTGCTCTTTTGTGATTAAAAGATTAAGTACTGAGTCACCTACATACTCAAGCCGTTCATATGACATGCAACCCTGGTGATATGATACATGTGTAAAGGCTTGAAGCAATAAGTAACGATTATTGAAATTGTACCCGATGATCTTCTCAATTTCTTCAGGATTTCTTAATAATTCAGTTCTAAATTCCTCCAGCAATGAGTCTTTTGTTTCTTTTTCATCAGCTTTAATACCCTTCATATAATTGCTCAAAATATATCCTGGCAGAGAGTAAACGTGTAACTTTTTTAAAGTACAAAAGTACAAAGTTCAAAACTTCAATATAAATTATGCTCATCTTCGAAAAGGAGAAGGAATAAACACTTGAAACAATAAAGAGTTGGGAACAATATTAATGTTTGTGCCAAATTCTAGAAAACAAGTACATTAATCACCGATTTTCACAATATTGGTTCATCAGACATGTGTGCTCCATTAACTTTGAGAAAGCAAGAAACAAGCAAGTTCAACTTTGATTTATCATTATTAGGTTTATAGAAGAAGAAAGAGAATGACGGATTTACCAACTAGAAGTTGCAGGCTTTGGATGTTTGGATGTTCTATTTTATCCTCCTTAAACTAAAAGAGAAAAGCAGAAAGAAAAGGCCTTCAGACATCAACTAAAGAAATGAGGAAATGTCATTACATGTATTTCAAGCATTGTTTAACAATAACTTTGGTGGTTCTACAACTCCCACATGAAATTAACATTGAAATCTTGTTTGGTATCAAACGGTAAAAATTGCAGAAAACATGAAAATGTATCACGGCGCAATCTGGATCGTCATCAACATTAGACATATCTTGCATTCAATACTGAAATCACAGCAGGTGAAATATGTCTTTAAGATTTAATCAACTATTTTCTTCTATTTTAAGAAAATACCCCAAAAAAAAAAAAAATCCACGATTGATCTATACAAATGACATGGCAAAGGATACGTGAAATTTGCTAAAGTCTTAAATTTTATGCGCATTCTATGCTAAATCCTAGAAAAAAAATGATCATCATTTATATTAAACATCTGATAATCATCGATAGAGTCCAACCAACTAAAGACCAAAAATTTATATGGCTCTTATAAAATGCCGAATGATCTGAACTAAGCTAAACCCTATCCATCAACTCCAACAATGATTCCTTTGATCTAGCCCATGTGAGGTGATATTTTTTATTTTCCAATTAAACCAAAAGCAGAGTCAAGAAATATGCTGCTTCTGTCTTAATTTTTTTCTCTCATTCATCTAGCATTCATGAGATCATCACAATAAGCAAAATTATCTATAGTCGAAAAAGAGACAATTGGTTTCAAAACTCATGGCAGCCAGCAAAACAAGATATTCGTGTGCTAACAAGTGGTGCGAGGGGGTGGGAAAGCATTGTTTTTCCACCAAATTTGGTCGGAACCAGTTTATATAGAATAACTGCTAAACTAAACTAAATTCTACTCCTGCAATCAATCTTATGAAAGAAATATGTTATTGCTATATTCATTTTATGTGAAGGTCCCAAAAACTTAGGTATAGCCTCAATGACATAGAACTTGCAAAGAGATAATTTACTAGGATTAGAAACTATTATATCAACTAGGATAACAGAATAATGAAATTTAAATGACTAAGAATCAACCATAAACACAAAAGGCCCAATCTTTATAACCACCACGCTATCCAATATCCACCAAATTCCGTCATATCTTTTAACTTTCTTCCTAAATAAATCCTTATTGAACAACAATGATAGATGTTACATTCCCCATGTTAAAGAGTATAACGGTGTTCAAATCTTAAAAAAGATTATTTTCTTAAGTGTTCATATTGATTAACTTTCTTATCAACATTACTGACCAAACAGTAGAACCTTAACTCTTGAGTGAAGTGGCAAATATGTCATTGTACATCGAGCAAAAATGGTTGTACCTCAGTCTGTCATGTAGAGAAATGCTCTTCATAATTGATCAAAATTTAACAATGAAAAACCCAAATCCCAATTTAAATATAAAGAAAACCAGAAGCAAAAAAATACCAAAATGTAGGGAAAATTTACCGCAGTTTTGGAGTCGTTGAGAAGAATTAACCCAACACTTAACTGGAGAGAACAAAGATTCTAACCACGATGCCATTTGAATCTTTGGGAGAAAAATATGTTATACTCAACTAATTTCTAGTCTCAGTTTAAATGAAAATAATAAACGGAAGCGGCAAGGTGATGGCAGATGAGCTATCGGCGGGGGTGAGAAATTGGAATATGAGGTAAAATTGGTTAATTTGGTTGAAAGGACTGATGAGCCTTTAGGATCTTACGACTACAATAGCGTGGGTGAATTAGCCCGCTTAAAATTTTCGTTCTCATTTTTAATAAACTAATATTTTTCATCATATCAATAATTTTTTCTTCCTTTTTAATTATACATTCTCAATCAATTTACTATTTCACAATACATTCTCCTAAAATAATGTGATTCAAACACAACTTAAATCAAATGAGAAGTTAATTTTCTTTTTAAAACTATCGTCAAACTAAATTTACATTTGAAATAAAGTAAAGCATACGACTCTTCATCGGATATTGTGAAAGGTACAACTTCATAAGTCATCCTATTCATCTTGCATGATGTATAGATACACGATTCAGAACCCAAATTCGTAATAAATTAATCATATTTATCAAAACACTCATAGAATTGAATGATAGACTAGGATAATAAAAAATTCTCGGAAAAATAAAAGCACACATCGAGTATCAAAATTAAATAGCTCTTCAATCCTCGGTGTTACTAAAGATACAACTCCATTGACAATTCTACTCACCTAAGTTTTATCGCATCCTTTGCATCGAAGGGTAGAACCTCAAGAGTATGTGGTCCAACTTCCTTTTGTAACGCGTCAACTTGATTGAAACAAAGTTTGAATTGTTTACTAAAAAAGCCCCATCCCCGAGCCCCCAACCGCTGTCCACCCATTTCAACTTTCAGTTTTGCTACTTTACTACTTCGGATCATCATCAGCTGATTCACGCAAGTAGTATGAGGGACAGCTCAATCGGAGCGGTGGTGCCGGCGATGAAGAAGCCGGAGGAGGAAACTACAATAACATCAGCGACAACAACCACCAATGGAGATATCGATGCAGAGGCGGAGGTGGCGGACAAGGAATTGCTTTGCCCGATTTGTATGCAGATGATAAAGGATGCTTTCTTGACGGCATGTGGGCATAGCTTCTGCTATATGTGCATTGTTACTCATCTCCGCAATAAGAGTGATTGCCCTTGCTGTTTTAACTCCCTTACACCAGATCAGCTATTCCCTAATTTTCTTCTCGATAAGGTGAACTGAATATTTGAGCATTTTTCTGATTAGTTATTTAATTGGATGAGTGCTGAATGATCAAGTTCTATTTTTTTTTTATTTTTTATTTTTTATGTCTATTTTATTGTGGATTTGGAAAGAATATATAATTTTCTTTCTACTTAGTCTGCAGCAAGTTCGTAATTTGTGTATTTTGATTCATCCTCGTTCGTCTGGTTTGAATCTTGAAATAGTTTACTTCACAATGCAGCTTATTGTTATACGGTTTCCTGTACCACATTGTAGCTATTGAAGAAGACATCTGCCCGACAATTATCGAAAAATGCATCCCCTGTAGATCAATTTCGTCAATCATTGGAACAGGTGAGTCACGATTTTGTACTATAATTGAAGTTTTTATGTTCCAATATTCATTTTCTTCCCCTTTCTACTCCTAAGACAGTTCCTGACTACGCACTGATTAATTTACAAAAGAAAGAAAACCCTTAAAATGCCATTGTTGTAAGCATCCTTCAATTATTTAACCCGATACATAGTGCTGGCTTATGACCATTTAAAGTTATGTCTAATTACTTACTTTTGAGAAAGTGTTATAATGTAATAACGTTGAAATAATAGTTACTTTTGCTAGTATATTATTTATCTTGGTTAGTATATTTTTCCTCCTCCTGTACCTTATACCCAATTGTTATCTCTTCTCCTTCACTTAATTTATTTGAGTAAATGGTTGTGGTCAAACTGTATCTCTACAAGTGAATTTTTACTTTAAGCATGACTGTTAACCTTGGGTTGTGTGGTCCCACTTTACTTCCCCTAATTCAGTTTCTTAAACAACGAAGGCATGAGATGAGGTATTTCATGACTTGTGGCTTGGGTAAATTTGAAGTGCATTTCACTCTTTAATGATTTGCAACCTATGTGGTTGCATTTTTTGAAATCCTACCTAGAAATCTAGTTTATGGATTGTTTTAAATTGACAATATTCAGTAGTACAGTTCAATCTGATTGTGTTTGGAATCCTTACACTTCCAAAGGAATAAAGTCGGAGAACATGTTTGGTTGGCCCTTTTGAAGGTTATTTTAATGGTCAACTAAACATGACCTATTAGATTCGTCCTCCATTTTGGACACTTTTGAACTTCAACTTGTTCATCATTGGAGTCTTGGTTGTCGCCTCTCTACCAACTTTCTTGCCTGCCTAGTTGCTCCTCCATGGGTTCATGATTCTTCTCAGTAGTCCACTCAGTCAACATCTGCGTGATGTTGCGAAGAGTTGCATCTATCCCTTGCAGTCGTTATTCAATTTTTCAAACATTCGTTCGTTGTCGACGGTTTGCCTGCTAGAGGACCTATTAGGTATACAATGACTTTGTATTTATATGCAAAATTATTTTTAATCCTATTAATATACGGAAACTAATATAATCCTAGTTCAAAGGAAATTAGAAATCATATTCTAAATAATAAAGAAAAAATTCTATTCTAAACAAGAAAATAGAATAAAAAGATAAAACCTATTACGTCTAGAAAAAGAACTAGAAAAGATATATATAATTGAAAGATAAACACATCTAGAAAAGATAAATCACAATTGTAGTAGAAAACTACTAATCATGATTATATATTACATCATGAAAGATAGTTCTATGATTGATACTCATAATTTGTACTATGTTCTGGTGAAGTTCATCATGGTGGTTATTATTATTCCTGAAATGAGATTAAGAGCAGTTTGAGCCTCAATTTTTTGCCCAAAATGCATTTTGGGCAAAAAATTGAGGCTCAAACTGCTCTTAATCTCATTTCAGGAATAATAATAACCACCATGATGAACTTCACCAGAACATAGTACAAATTATGAGTATCAATCATAGAACTATCTTTCATGATGTAATATATAATCATGATTAGTAGTTTTCTACTACAAT
>CAIGRB010035513.1:0-10931 GCA_903798255.1 Fraxinus quadrangulata | reverse complement strand
AGTGTCTTTTGATTTTTCTTACCACATACAATGTACATATTTTATATTGAAAAGCTCTCTCTAAAATAATAAATATTTATTTATCGATAAATGAATAATTTATTCATTTATCGATAAATAAATAACCTTGCTAAATGAATATTTTTTTCCGGTCCCGAGGGTATTACTTTATCGAGGTTTAACTGTATGTTTCATTCAATCTTGGTATTGGAATTGTCACAAATAATCTGACCAGCTTCAGAAACAAGTAAATCTTCCATTCATCTACTGAATAAACAAAATTTGGTGACTATAATTTAACTTGTTCTGATGCTAACCCCAAGTTTCAGTCTTGGAGCTGGAGCGATAAATTCGATCTTCAGCCAATTTTGTTGAATCTACTGAGGATACCATTTCAGTATGGTGATGGAGATGGAGATCCAATTCCTGCTATAAACTTTTATAGATTGAATTAGGTTGCCATGGTCAGGTCCCTTTGCTTGGTTTCATGGATCTTTGCTCGACTCAAAATTTTGTGCAACATTTCCCTTCATAGACAAGGTTTTTCACACTTGTTTCTTAAGAAAGAAACCCAAAAAGTTTTCTGATTTCTAGTAGCATAGAATTTGACAATTATGATACACTCGTTGAGTTTTCAGTACCCAAAATATATTTCATTTTCCTCTGTTTTGCAGAAAGTTCTACATATGTGATTATCAAGTTAATTCTCATCATTCAGTTTTTATATTTTAATTAGTAAGGCCAAATTATCTGGGAGAGAATTGGGGATGTGAAGCCTTAAAACCCAATTAGTCTAACAAATGCGTGGAGAATCATGGAGGAGGTGAGGCCTTAAGAGTTGAAATATTCCAGCAAAATTGTATATGGTAACTTATATTTGGGATGAAAAGGAGGTTGAGAATTAACAATGGATATCCAATGGGTGCTTCCCCACCCAAATTGGGAGGAAAGATGGACGTAAAGTACTAAAAAGACAAGTAACCTTGCAAAACGTGAGACAGAAATTAAGGGTATCGAACCCTACACCAAACAAGGTGAGTAGAAAATATGTACTTTTTTCTGAAGGAATGATACATTGTCGTCCTCCTTTCCATCCATAATCGTACATAGCCTTAACATGGAAAAAAAAATGCGAGGTAAATTTAGTACAAGTTGGAGCTGTACTCCCAATAGAGCGAGTTATTCTTGGTCTTTTAGTTCCATTTCCGGGTGATACAAGTGTTATTCCTGCTTGTCAATTTGGTGTTTTGAATTGTCAACTGTACATTCAACTTCATATTTTGTGCAGACATTTATGGTGAATAAAAAGCTTCATGACTTTCCATCCGTGTAACAGTGATTGCTATATATTTTGCATACAATTCCAGGTCAAAGTATGGTGCACTAAGCAAGAAGCTTGCGTCCTCAACATTGATCTGAAGGCCAATATATGCTGTGTAAAATATAATCCGGAGTCCAGCCTATATGTTGCGGTAAAAATTGATTTCTTGCTCCCTGTTTCAACAGCTGTTTTTTATTTTTCTGTCCTTTCTTGTTTTTGGTGGGAGCCGAACTGAAAGGATAGAAATAATGCATGTTCAGATAGATATAGTGCCTGTTCAACATTATGGATTTTTTTTTTTTTTCTTGTTAAGGATTATAAGTAGTTGGTTGACGTTATCCATAGTAGTGATCTGTATATGAGCATGCTCATGAATCTTGTTCCATCCGTTTCTTAGCTATATGCATTGTTAGTCCAATCCCATCGCAAAAGAAAGAACTTAGAAAAGCAAAAGCTGTAGGAATAATATAGACCTGAGGTATCATCCTTGAAATACTTCGAAATTACTGCTTCTGGAATCCACAACTTATTTATCTGTCATTTTCATTTTCGTTGAAATAAGATATGATTAAGAGCTGTAATATCATGCAGGTTGGCTCTGCTGACCATCACATCCACTATTATGATTTAAGAAACACCAGCCATCCAATTCACGTGTTCAGTGGCCACAGAAAAACCGTTTCATATGTAAAATTTCTGTCTGACAATGAGCTTGCTTCTGCATCAACAGACAGCACTATTCGATTATGGGATGTCAAAGAAAATTCGCTTGTAAGATTCACGACTATGGATAGATTCTTCATTAAACACTTCAATACGAGCTGCAATGGCCATCAACGGCAGCATTTTTTTCTGGCCTATATACTTTCTTTTTAGTTACATTAATTTTTTGGTAATATTTTGGTGATTGATGTTTTCAGGTTCGTACATTTAGAGGGCACACGAACGAGAAGAATTTTGTTGGTCTCACAGTAAATAAGGATTTCCTCGCTTGTGGCAGTGAAACAAATGAAGTGTGCGTCTACCATAAGGTTAGTGGATACTGCTTAAGCATCTCGTGCACATTTGACGCGCAGCTAAATGATACAATGAACAATATTGCAGTCGAGATTTGATTTATTTTTTGTTTACATTTTGGGTAACACAGGCTCTTGCTAGACCTATGACATCGCATAAATTTGGCTCTCCCGATACGGACGAGACTGATGAAGATGCAGGATCTTACTTCATCAGTGCAGTATGCTGGAAAAGTGAAAGTCCCACTATGTTGGCTGCCAATAGTCAAGGTACAATTAAAGTTTTGGTCCTTGCAGCCTGATATGTACAGTTATTGGTAATGACTAAAATTTGTAACTCAGAATATACTTTATCGATAAATTTGATCGCAATGTTTTATATCATAATTTTGTAACCCTTGATCCAATCTCAGTACTTGAGCATTAAATCATGAAATCAAGAATCTAGAGAAAACGTTGTGTCTCCATCAGTGGATCATGGTCTCTATTTATAGGGAATTGGAAATGAAATTATCTGACACTAGACCTAACGTCCTTTTTCAGAGTTTTCATTTAACTAAAAATGATCATTTGACTCTCTTTTCGTTATCGAAAAATCACAAATTGGTATCACTTGAATCTTTATATTTTCAATATCATAGTTCGTAACTTTATGTTTGAAAAAATCGGTTATCACTACTGGCTCGTTCGAACAGGGTCTAAAATCTTGAAAAATCCCAAACAAACAAATTCTCAAACTAAACCAAATATCACACTTACTTCTGTCTTCTGAAACATTATTTGGCTTGACCAAACCTCAAAATGGCCATGAAGTTTTGCAAGCTTATATCTTTTAGTTATTATTTAGTTAAGGTCATTTTATTCTTTTGACGTCGTGTTTAGATGAGTGATTAAGCTACCAGTTGGCAAATTTATAAATTATCAGTCTTCATTTTCAACTACATATTTTAATGAACCTACAAGTAGTATCTATTTATTCACCACTTATTTTTATATACTTGTAAATTAAATCGTTAATAAATTCTTCCCAAATAAAGGCTAAATAAAAACTTGAGAAGTTCTCCACACTTCAACTGCAACCTGGTACGTTGGTTATCGGAGTGTTGATCGTGTCCTCGTCTTGTTCGCTTAGTTGCCTAGATAAAAATGTTATCAGAGCTAAGCTATGTTGTTAGGTTTGGGATACTTGATTTCAACAGTCATAGTACATGACAAGGATGCGAAACTATGTCAACAAATGTTCTTGTAGACGACAACATAGACGGATGAAAGTGTTGAAGCAATATATTGATTGGCTCTTATGGCATCGTGTCAGCGTGGTAAGTAGTGGAGTCGACAAAGGAGGACTCGATGAGATGTGGATGGACATTTATTTGGGTGAGGAGTATGAATTGACGGTGGTGTTTGATAGTGGTTGATTCGGATTATGTTTTTTCAATGAAGAATGTGAAGATGATAATTATTTGGATTTAGGTGGTGATTTTTATGAGGCGGCCAACCGTGGTGATTCTCGTGTGATGTTTTCATTAGGAGGAATAGTATCTTCATGGATACATAGGTTTGACCATGTGGTACCACAATCATTGGAAGAACGTTTAGATTTGGATTGTAACAATTGCTACACAAATTATGTTGACAAAGCACTAGAGAAAAATATTCTAATTTGTGCGAGTTTTCAATTTGTGAATTTCGGAAAGCAAAATATATGGTCCAATGAACCTAGCAGGAGAAAGAATTGTTCTGTGATGAGTGTTTATTTTCGGCGAGTTTCTATTGATTTTCGTAGTGTTTTTGTGTTTTAGGATCTACCCCAAGTTTGGATGAAAGTCATGCAAAAAATGAGTAAAAGGAGACGTGAAGTGGATGCATTAAGGTTTTGAGGGAATGAGCTAGACCTGAAGGCGACACCAGAAGACGAGAGAAGAGAACCATGAACAATTCCCTGTACGGGAGCCCTTGTTTGGTTGTTGTACATAATCGGTCAAATTACTTTTTGTTCACATATTTTGTGAGATTCACAAGTATTACCTATTTATCCAACATTCAAGTCTACTTATTCTTAATTTGAACCATTTATAAACAATTCCCGAACATACTTGCTCACACCTGTGAGCTCCAAAAGATGTACGGCCCAGCTACAAGCAAGGTAGTTCAAACGAGCTCGCACCTAAAAAAATATGATGCTCTACTGCTCTTTCGTTTCTTGCACCTGTGGGGGCAAGAACATGACTCTTACGACCCAACTATATATAAGGCAAAGGTCTAAAACATTAAAGGGGTTACTCAATCTTACATCGAAACATATGCAACTTAAAAAGAGTTATCGAGGTTACGGTTTGAGGTCATGTTACGAGTTCCAACATTCAAACTTCATATTTCTTTTTCTCTTCCAGTATCCGGTGATGTATTCTAAATTCGTATGTCTTCTATTAATTTGATGACGAACTAACATAGGATATTTGTATGTTGTCAAAACCACAAGCCCTAACACTAAGTTTATTGAATTTTCTCGAATCAAGACCATTTTGGCACTTTTCCATTGCTTTACAAGTTTAATTTTAGTTTTAGCTTAAAATCTACTCGAAACATAAAGTTAGAATCGATCGATTTTGTTACTTAATAATGCAATCACCTAAAATCGAGTCTACTTCATCACTATTACTTGTAACGATATTTTACACTTATAAACGTTTTGAGAATGAAAATTTTCGTTTGAACATCGATGTAATCAATATTGCTTTGGACTGAAATTTTAGGAGAAGAAAGTGGATTGCCACTCGTACAAGGCATTGGTTGAGGATATAACTTCAATTCAACTCAAAGAGAACGATGCCTTTCGACATAATGAGGGGCAATGCTCAACTTTTTTTTAGTTCCTTTTTATTACTTAATAATTTGGTTAAAGAGTAAGGATTTAAAGGAAAAATTATACTATGATACAACAGCAACACTTTCTGTCCTTGGCTTGATATTATTGAATAAAAAATATTTTTGAGATATGTCTCAATTTCCTAAATTCGCGAGTGTTCCCTGATACTTCACACTGCATCACAACCAAACCCTAAACAATGCATATTCATGTTTTTAAATTACAAGAGGAACAATATGGAATCAATTCCAAAAATATTGAGAATATTTCCTATATTCATGTACCCTATATTTCCAATGTCCTTTTTTATCTTGGACTAGAATCTTAAACATGTTTTACATATATACAAGAAACTGCTTAGGAAAGGAAACAGCAAGAAAGCACAGGCGGCCGGGAAGTTGGGATCAAGATTATTTGTTCAGTAATTATTTAAGATTTCTCCTTCTCGTCTACTAATTATTTGTACCTCTTTGAAGTTGGAAATGACAATGGTAGGTGCTTGAAGCCAGACACGTCGAACAACTCCATAAACCTTTGATCTGAAACTCGTGCTTTGGCTGCTGCAAAGCGATGGTACTCATCAAAAACTGCAGTTAGACACCATCTTCGTAATTTTCTCAAGCATCCCACAAGACAACCAGTTCGGTGCTGAACAATTAAGCATATCGATAATCAAGATAGTGATATTGATCGGCAAATTTTAAGGCAATATAGCGAATATCTTACCTTCCCTCGTTTGCAATGGATCAACAGAGGGTGATTCTTCACATCTGAATTGCAGGAAAAGTAACATTAGCAAATCCGTATTGAAGACTCGCACATAATTCATGTTAAAATAGAAGTGGAAATATTGTAAAGAAGGCACCAAGGACGACTCTTAATGCATCACGGATTTTATCCTCGGGTATGTTCACAAATGGCTCCTGTACACAAATTTGAAATCAAATTCAGGCACAAAAATATGAAGCACGAGAAATATAAGTTTCTATCAAGATCTTAAGGAGCACCACCATTCTAACAAGTGAAAAAAAATCGCAAAACAATGTGGAGAAATCACTCATGTGCTCTAGTGAAATTATACTGAAGATTAGCAGTTTGCATCAGAATTGAATGCAAATCAAAAACAGTAATGGATAATAAATTCTTTATCTTATGTCTGAAACATATCAGTTTCATTTTTAATAAATCAGTTAATGTAATATTCTCTAATTGTAATGAATTGTCGAAAATGAAACAACTACATGTCAACTCTCATACACAATCAAGGTAGTGAAATTTGTGTTAATTTAGCATCATTAGATTTTATTTTAAAGTACAATCCATAACAGCACAACATCCCAAAATCAGAAAAATAATTTCGTTGTTACAAAAAAAAAAAAAATGAAGAATCGTTACTTTCAGTCGCCTCAAATTAGTATTTTAAAGACTTGATCAAGAACTAAACAAGACACTCTACAACTAGTCTCTAGAAATTGCATCTGACATCATCTAATTTTCAAGATCCATTGATTGTTAAAAGTTAAGCATAATATATTCCATTTAGGAAAAACATAATAATTCAAGAGGCTCCCTTTCTTCGACTGCTTTAGCCCCTATATTTTGAAATAGTATTTTGTTGGAGAATGTGTAATTAAAAAATAAGGAAAAGTTTTAAATTTATGTGTAAAATTATTTTATGGAAAAATATGCGTTAAATATAAATTTTTGAAAAATTGGAGGACAAACATAGGCTTAGTCTATAGCTCTCGTCATTTATTCTCCTAATATGAATAGAGTGACACACAATCTAGCTTCATTTACTACTTCTTCCCCAGCTATCCAAAGTTGGGTCGATTGTACTCTTTCTTTTCTCGCTCAGATTTTATGTGAAGATGATATTTTAATATAATGACTTTGATTGCTTTCAAGAATACAAATAAAAATCATATAATACACCGTGTGTATATCTATCTCTAAACAGAAAAATTTACTGTTCTTATGAAAAATAGTTTTATATTTTTGAATAAATAATCAAACTGATATTGACTGAGTATCTTGCTGCTAAAAAAGTAGGCAAAATTCCAGAAAACTCTTCACATCCTCCTTGTCAAATCCACTACAATCTAGTGGAAATATGTCATTCACATAACTAGAAACTCGCATTATTTTACTCATTCGAATAACCAATCATAAACAACAAATAGTATTAAGGCCAGTTTGGCATGATTTGTGAAAAGTAAAAAAGCTGCCCTCTAGTTACTTTTAAGCCTAGTTTGATCATTTCTCTAATTTTCTGAAAGTACATCGTCTACTTGAATTAAAAGCTATCACAAACAAACCCTGAATTGGAGATAGACTTACTTTACATCCTTCGATCCCAAACTGAAATAACTTAATCCCATTCGACTTGAGAAACTCCATGTTTGGCACCGGATAAGGCTCAGGACACAAACATCTACACGTACACAAACGTAAATCGTCAATTATCATACGCGTGCATCAAAAAATGAAGAAAAAAACTAATATAGATATATGGTGTTGAATGACTTACATGATTGAGCTAAGATTGAGTGATTGAAGAAATGAAAAATTAGCTGAGTCTGGAAAACCAGACCTGAAAATGCCATTATCAACCATAGCAAAGTTGAGAGGTGGAAGAAATAGCTCATCTACTTCACAATTGTCACCGGAAAATGACAGCTTCAGCGGCGGCGGCGGTGGCTGAAACACCACCGCCACTTCTATGGTTCTGCACATGTCATCATCATTAGTTTCTTCATTTCTATCAAATTTCGTCATCAAGATTTATTTAAGTATTGCCTTTTTCTATGTGGGATTTCAAATTCAGTTGGTGTATGTATAGAATCGAAGAATTTTGTTGATGGCAAATTCAAGAACTTTTTGGTGTGTTGACAGTGAATTATAGAGGAGTTTTGACGTGGGAATTAGATGGTTGAAAAAAATTGGTGTGTGCGTGCAAGGTTAAAACAAGTATAATTAAATACTTGTTTTTAATTTATATTAGTAAAATTTACTTATAATTAAACTTTTTAAGCTTATGCGCTCTATCGATTGGCTGCAAGGTGACGGATTTTCTCTGTTTGCAATCAGGTCTTCTTGGCTAAATGGATTATAGCATCAAATCGTCGATTAATTTGGCTTCCCCATCTCAATTACGGGGCACTTCATTGTTTTCTCTTGCAAAATTGCTTTTTATAAATTTCATTTTAAAGTGAATAATTAAAAGTTTTCTTTGAGTTTATTTGTTGTATTAACATCTCGGCTCTAATTGGTTATGCTATTGCCCTATTTTGTACGTCGCCTAATTGTCACTCGATATTTTAGATTCAATAATTTTTTACAATATATGCTTGAATTGATCAATTCTCTCTTCTCGAAAAGTACGATCCTTACCTAGTGATATGCTTTTCCAAATGTAAAATTGAATATTTAAAAAAGCAACTCTTTACTTGCAAGCATTCTCAAATTCGTTCAGACTTTTTAACGTAATTGAGTTGGTTCTCGAATCTTGACTTCTCCAACTCAATTCTAAAGCCTAAACTTGGTTGTCATAAATTAATAACTGGGAGTAGTTGGTCAAATAAATAATTGATAGCACAATATTGGCATATAAGAAAAGAAAATTGTATTTTAATGTGTAGTATAATAGTTCACAAGGGGATAAAGAGCAGATTCTATGGAATATGCGGTGGGAAGTGCCTTTTTCATGTCACAAGACAGAGTGATTTAAGGTGACCGAGATTGTACCACTTCTGACGGCTGTGTTTTGTTCATTATTTTTCACCTTTTTTGTTTAAATCTAGAATGTGAACCTAGGTAGAGATGGTAACTCATCTATCTGTGAAAGCTTGGTACTTGAGTAATTTAAGCTCGTGCATGAAATCAAGTTTAGGATCAAGTTGAATTTGACTTTCGAACAGGCTAAAAAGGAATATTGATGTAAAAAATAGAATGGCTCAACTCAAATCAGTCTTTCACGAGTAGAATTGAGTAGGCATTGACATTTGGTCATTGATCTAGCCCACGATTCATGACCAATAGCGAGCTGAGCTCATTGCCGCGGCTAAGAGCTACTTTTTACACTTTAAGAGAGTTGCATTAAGTGAATAGATTCTTTCCCAAATGAGAGGCTACTCTTGAAAACATGCTCTTAGGTTTCGTTTTGAGATATTCATCAAGAAAGAAAAAATAGTAGTGACCACATATGGTACAGCCGTGATTGAAATATCATATGGGAATGTATTTTTATGAATAGACTTTTTGTGTGTGTATTTCTTTACAACCGTATAAGTGAGAATATACTAAAATGTTTGATGTAGCCAAAAATATATTACGAATCAGAATTTTTTTTTAATGCAAAAATTTGGTTAGTATAGAATGAATGAGAGGCAATGTTTTGTTTATTATTTCAATATTTTTCCTTCATAAAATATAATATTATAACATTATATTTTATAAATGGTTAAAACAAAATATTACCAACTTTTAATTTACACCTAACCTGGGCTAAATATAATGTCAATTTCTCCATTTATAGTCATGCTACAATGTCATCATAGGTACATAAGTGTCATATATCATTCTATTATTAGACTGTTTTAATCATTGCCATCATTTTCATCCACCTACACATCGTCAAGGAGGATGGTATAAATCATTGGGAAAATTGCAACTGCAATTCTTAATCTTTTCAATTTTTGCAGACTTTACTTAGCTCATGTTGGGCACCCATTCTCATTCTTTCTCTTTCTTCATTTCAACCACACATTCTCCCAATAAAATAATATTACACGCAAATCTTAAATTTTTCATAACTTTTTCACCACACATTCTCCCCTCAATCACTATTCAAAAAATTAAAATCTCAAAAAAATGAGTGTCAAACACTGTGTTAATCCTTAATTTGTGACAGCAAAGGTTCATAAACTTTCTAAAATAGGCATCTGGATTTGACAGTTAGTTAACCAGAAAAGTTGATTTTGACCAAATTGTAAAATGGAAAAATAGTAACTTATCAATTTTAATATAAAAAATAAAATATCCTCTTCTATCTATTTCTCCCCACCTACCCAAAAATGGGGAAAATCAATCTTGTCACCACCGCCACCTAATGTCACCTCTGTTTCTACCTCGAACTGACTCCACAAATGCATCCAATGCGGTCGGCGAAGATTGATATTTTGAGGATAATATGCTTGTTTGAAAGGTAGCAGAGAGCGTCGGGGTCAAGGTGGAAGCTTGCGGTGAAAGTGGAAGAATCCGATGGATTGTTTGTGGTGAAGGTACAGAGAGGAAGAGTGTTGTTTGTGAAAGGAAGTTCTTGATGTTAAGCTTAGCATAGCATGGGGTGGTGGGTATGTCGACTTCAGCCGGACTCGTCGATTTGGTGGCGAAATGAAGTTTAAGGGTCAATATAGAGATTGATTTGGGATTTTGCTTTATGTTGCGATTGTGATATATAATTGTGATTTGGGGATTTTGCTTTTTGTTAGCAGTAATAGTAGTGGTCGTGAGCGATGATGGCAATGGGAACGGCGATGGGCGACTATGAATGATGATGGGTAGCAAGGTTTGGTTTGGTTTGTGTTGTGTTGTGATTGTGATTTGGGGATTTTGCTTTGTATTGGTGGTGATGGTGGTGGCCGTGAGTGATGGTGTCGATGGGGGTGGCGGCAAGCGATTATGGACGACGATGGGTTGCAGGGGTTTGGTTTTGAGTTTTGCT
>CAIGRB010035492.1:0-14023 GCA_903798255.1 Fraxinus quadrangulata | reverse complement strand
TATAAGAAAACAAATCATTTGCACAAAAGTATCCTACCTCATTTATTGAAAGGTTATAAAATAATGCATGTCAAAACCCCTTTTCACATGTTTATTTCTTTCTTTGCATTGACTCTCTCTTACCATGTCCATGAATAAATATTTTGTGGTGAAAATTTCTCTTGACTTCATGGGGGTATTTATAGTGAAAATAAATATTTACAATTTGAGTTTTAGTGCAATAATAATACAAAAGTCGTGTACCACTACCACTACAAATTGGATAAGAATTGGTTCAAATGGTAGAGTTGGTAGTATATTCTACTAATGGTTTCCTAGTACAATCATCCAATTGAAAATAGGACATGTGACCAACATGGATTTTGTTTTAAAAAGTGATTCGAATTGTATTAAACTATTGGCTTCAATTAAATAACATCATGTGTGGTAGGAATTAAAAGAGGAGAAGAATTTTACTTAATTATTGTAATTTTACCTCTATTTGGTGGGGATTAAAATCGAATTTTTAATAAATTTTGATAAAAGTTAAAAAAATTATGGATTTCATGAAATATGTTTGTAACTATCCAAATTTAATAATTTAAATAGCTACCAAAAGTTTATATAAAATAAAAAATTTTTAAAAAAAATTGATTTTGACACAGATTACCCATAATTAATTTATAGTTCAGTTAAATACTTAATAAGCCAATTTAAGCAATTTCACATATGAACTTAGCAAAACAGACCTTTTTTGATACAAACGTGTCCTAGATCTGTAGTCCACGAAAACTCCAAATAAATGCTAAGAATCAAGCATATCTTTATTAGATAAATAATAAAATGTTGATTCCACTTACACAGCTTAACGCAGATTAATGTAACTAATAACCAAATAAATCATTTTTTAAATTTCTAAATAAAAGTCTTTATAATAATAAACTAAATAAAATGTTGAAATTAAAAATATTACATCACGTTACACTGGATTTGATTTATTAATTTTATAAATTCTGGCACCATGACTACACCTTATCGCTCGTCAACCAACGACCGTTCTAATTTGTCAAGAGTAGAAAAAAATGGTGAGTACATAAGAATATTCGGTAGGACATGAATAATGGTGCAATTCCGAATAAAATATTTAAGACATGTGTCAAAAATATCATTTCGTCGTCATATCTTTAGAAACCAGTAAGAACTCAATAAATATCATATCTTTAATATCGAATGACCATAATATACATATCATATCTTATAGTATCGTATCATATCTTTAACTTTCATTAGCATAATAATTTAACAACATGAAAAAAATAATTTATGCGGTATAAAAATTAACGACACTCTGTTATCCTACCTTGCTTGATCAATCAAATTTTGAAAGAAAGAGAAAGCACGTTTCCAATATTTATTTTCTTCCTACTACTGCAGTCGTATGCGTATGTATACTCTGATATGAAAATAAAGAGATAAACGTATAGTATTTAAGTTAAAAAGGACAATTGAATTTTTGGTAGAATAGAGTTACATAGAACCATGTATCACCTATCCAAATTAACTTTTTCTCAAACTTAATATACATGATTAAATACGAGCTATTCAACGAGTTCAATATTGATTTACTTTTCATCGCTTTATCAATATCAAGATATTTTTAGCCCAAAATTTGAAGTTAATATATATATCACTTTAGTCCCCAACTTTTCAAAATAATAAAAATATAGTATACAGAACAAGAAATTCTATTATATAAATTTTTTTTAATATTATATATATTATTATTTTTTGGGTTTTACAATGTTATTAAAATTAATTATTAATTTTGATTTAAATTAAAATTTAGATTTCGATCGATATCAAATAGGAATTTATCAAAAAAAAAAATCTCAAAAGTTGGGGGGTCACGTGACCCCTTTCGGTCCGCCGTGATTATGTTTGGATTAACGTATAAGTACTTGACTTATTTATTTGTAGATTTTGTTATAGTACATTATACTGAATCATATTTTCGTATTTAAACTTATACTAAATTAAGATATATATTTAAATGATTATTCTTTTTGTTTACATACAAGAGAATTAATTTTAATTTAAATAATAGATAGATCCATACAGGGACTTCAGGTTAAACAATTAAATTCTCGCAAGAAACCACCAATAAATAGTTGATAATGTGCTACTTATAGTCATCAATTTAATTTTTATAATTCTATCGTGATAGAATGAAAATGTAGACTTCTTATTTTTTTTCTTTTTCTTTTTAAAATATAGGAGTTAAATGTTTTAATAATCAGTCAACTTGTACTTCGCATTCTCACTAAACTTTGTCCGCTCCATCCATCATCCATCTCACTATTGATGTGTCAAATAAAAATTCTATGTAACAAGTTATAATCATTAAAAACAGAGTGAGTTGGCCTCTGGATCTCAGATAATTGGAAATGTCCTAGTGGACGAGAGTGCGAAAATTGGGGAGGGTTGCTTGATTGGACCAGATGTTGCAATTGGCCCTTGTGTTGTGGAATCGGGAGTTTGGCAACGCATGTATTTCAAGCAGTATAATTGGCTGGCAGTCAACTGTTGGACAATGGGCTCGCATAGAGAACATGACCATTCTTGAAGAAGACGTTCATGTTGGGGACGAGATTTACAGCAACGGAGGAGTAGTTTTACCTCATAAGGAGATTAAATATAGCATCTTGAAGACAAAGATTGTATTGTAAAGGCCTGTTTTTAGCATTGGGGGTCTGTAATATAGTGTGTGGTGTTTGAAATGTGCTGTTCTTTTTTGTTTGTTTCCTATTTTTCAGTTCCCTTACATTCCAATTCTGAAAGCCAATCTTTGAGATTGAGTGATTAGGGTCTGTCTTTTAAGGTTCCAGTCTTAAAAAGTATGGTCAGTTGTGTGAAATGTGTGATCTTGTAAATAGAAAATAAATGATCGCTTTTGGTATACACATATTTGATTTAAGGATTGCTACATGGAAAGTTTTGTTCATATTATCAGATGAATATTTGATGAAGTCCACGGGCCAACCCTAAAAATTTTGAGATCCAAGACTACAAAATATTATGAAGCCATAAATATGATTTTTTCCAAGCATAATAATATCTTTAGCATTAATGATGATTGATTGAAACACAATTTCCCGTGATGAGAAATATTATGCCGATGACACTCACTCACCATTTGGTTTGTCCGAGAATTAGTTATCTCATTCAAGAAATAGAACTAAGACCTCTTGAAAACATGTGGGATATGTGAATGATGACTACCATTTATTGCCTAAAAAATCCTATATTTAAACATTAAAAAAAAAAATCAAATCAAATGCAACAATCAAATCTACAATACAAAAATTAACCTTGAATAACTAAAAAAAAAAAAATCATTATTGGGTTGTGGAACCTTCTGCTTTATTTGCACTAATACATCTTCAAGAAAATATTTAATGCAAGAAAATTCCATATATTTTCTGTACAAATTATTTTGGACTTTAAGATATTTTGAGGCCCAAGCCACTGCCTAGGTAGCTTTGGGCCAGACTGGGTCTCGAAGTTCATACTTACAAATTATGTTAGCATCGTCCTGCCCCCACATAACATGGCGTTTCTTCCTTCGAACATGTAATGGATAGATGCACTATCAATATGTATCAAATCATTCAAAAATTCTACAAATTCCCCTTACAAATTCTACCTCATTGGAGTTGGTTAAAATTCTTTTGTCATGCACCAAACATGATGTTCTATGACTCTTGGGCAGATTTTTATGTTTTTTTTGTGTGTTTTAGTCTAGAAAAATGATGTGGGGTCGTGGCAAATGTTAGAAGGGAAGCCACATCTTGATGTTATCTTATTTATCTCGAAATTCAAGATTTTTAAATCTATATTATTTGTATCAAAAGTGTTGATACAGACTCGTTCCAACTCTTCTTGGAGAACACTTCCATTCAAAGTTTTGCTTTCTATGTGAATCCTACAACACGTATATAGTAATATGAATCCTACACGGAGTTATATACAAGTCTTGTGTAAGGCTTTACACATTGATGATGAAATTTCTCACTTTAGTCAACTCTTTCAGCTTTCATAAGACAGATGAACACAAAACATTTGCATCAATACGAAAGTTTTCTCGTCTTCTACTTAATTTTTGCCTTGAATAAAGCAACAGTCCATACCCTTATACCCTTATAATTTATTACTTGGATACAATATATCATGATTAATTTGTGTTTTCCTCCATGAGAATATCGAAACCATATTTTATCAAGAATGATATTCGGGTGAATGAAAAATTACAGTTTAAAGTGATGAATTAGAAGAGATTTTGTGTTGGAGTGAAAATAGTTTCAAGTCATCCCACATAGGAAATTAGATAAAGACAATGACCACTTTAAATATAATTACACTTTAGAAGGGTTTAATCATGCGTAGCATAAAGACTCTCTCCATATCCGCGTGCGGGAGTGTAAATCACGGACCTAAATAGACTTCGAATCTTAAACTTGTGTGCGGGTGAGACTTGTGTTCACGAATGTCGGACCGAATGGACCAAAGATTGGCCCTTAAAAAGATCCACGTTTTGCCTTTATTGTGGTTAATTGCATAACTCCTGGCCTATTAATTCTCCATTACAGCCTATTTATTTAATTATCTTCCTCCCTTACAGACACACGGAAAAAAAAATTATCTTCTCTGCATAAAATTTTATCTTTTGTCCGCATACGTAATTTTCACTTTCTATCAAAGTTTTGATAGTAATATTGTTCATATACTAAGTCAGTTCGTCGGAATAGCATTTGCAGTGCTCAGATTCTACTGATTTTCTGTTGTATCCTGTGAAATAGACGCTCGGACTAAACATCAAGCAACTGTGGTGAGAGGACGAATCTGTTTTAAGGAAACCGTGTTCACACAGGTCTCGATTTCAATATTTATTCGTTTTTTCTGCAATTTTAGATTACTTGTTCTGTTTGTTTTTTTATGTAATTAATAAAATTGTTTAATTTGTAATATTTTGGCTAACATATATGGCAATGACATTTTATCTAGTACACAGAAATTCTAGAAAATCAAGTAAAAATTCAATTGAAAACTTGAATCTAGTGAAGTTCGGATAACAAACTTGAAAACTATATTTCCTTATTTGAGTCGAAATAAATTTTGCCATTGAATCATAAAGGTGTCACCTGGTACAAAGTACCACCTGTAAACAGAAATAAACCCTTGAGCGACAGGGTATGCAATAAATTGGACTGTTGTTATATGATATCCATGTCTTGTTGGATAAGATAATTTATTCTAGTTAAGGAATAGCTACAAAATACTATACAACTCTTGTAGAACTGTCCACAGGCTTTTAATGTGATTCAAGGGAATCTTCAAATTACTAAATTTTCTAAATTGACTTCAAAATGTAGTGAAATTGTTTGCTCTGTAGAAGGGCAACAAAAAATGCTAACAGAAATTAATTAACGAGAGTATTTGCCACACAAGGCCACTTCCACTGGAATTTTTCTAGTTTATCCTTCTCAACTCACTAAACTGGAGATCCAATACAAGTAGTGGAATTTCATAGTAAGTCTCAACTTCACGATGGCGGATAACTGAGCATGTAAATCCCTTTTTTCAGTAGAATTCATATCTTGAAGTATCAGACTTGGTGACGGCTACCTCTAAATGCTTTAAGTGTATATAGCCAACAGTTTCAGATACATGACCTACTGCATCGTATCCTTCACAATCAATTGACTTATTTTACTCTTTGTTTCTGTTTTAGAGAAGAAAGAATAAATATTTTGCATCAACTTCTATTTTGTCAAAGGTTGCTTTAAATATGACGTTGATCGAGCTTCCATTATCCACTAACATTCTCTTGAGGCCATTTCGTGTCACAACAGCCATTGCCACTAGTGATGTCAATGGGTCGAGCCGAGCCGTATAAGCACGAGCTCGGAGCTCGGGCTCTTTTGTAACGAGCCGAGCTCGGCTCATGAGCTTGTAAAAAAAAAAAAAAAGAATTTTTTTTTAACTAGATATAACCTTTAAAAAAAAATTAAAAAAAAAAAAATTGACAAGCCGCTCATCAAAACTCGTCTTTTTTACGAGTCCGAGCGGCTCGTGGCTAGTTTTTTACGAGCCATTCGGCTCGTTTGCCACCTCTATGCGTTGCAATGTGGATAGTGCAAGCCAAATACATCGTCCTGTGTAAAAGTAATTGATTGAACCCTTTTCTCAGCAGAGGTTCGGCTGTTGTTAACTATGAATCTTGCCATTGGGGAATCCCTAGCTTCTATTGTATAATTTCTCTGTGCAATTCAAGTCTTCCCTCCAACATATGGACCACAAAAGATCGTGCCAATCTCTCGAATAGGATCGCGGCCAGTGTTAGCTAGAGGGCTCTTTATTTGTCTTTAGCCTTCCCTAGGCCTCTCTCCGTCATCTCCACGTTTTCGAGGAGCATCATTCAGAACTGGATGCCTAACTTCGACCCTCCTAAGTTGTCGATCTTAATCAGCAGGTATATCTCCTCGTGGTCGCCTGTTCCTTCTTTGATTACTTGGTTGCAGATGCAAGGCAACGTCTATGCAGCCAGTTGTATTATAGTTGCAGGAGTGATGGTAGGTGCAGTAGAGGGGCATCTGATCCCTATTTCTAAGTTCAGAATGTCGTACCCCACCCCTTTCCCTTTAGGGAAACTGTTGGCTGGGCCTTCTTTGATGTGCCTCAGCAGCCGGGTTAACTTCCTCTTTAACCAAAGCCAACACTACATTTAGCATTGTTGTGGCCAATTGTTACCCTGGGTTGATGGTGGATGACTGTCCGACCTGGTGTTCCATGAAGTGGGAGGTAAGACCACTTTCTCGTTGCCTCTGGAGAGGTAGGTGTTCCCTGTTGGCTTTTTTACGATAATCCTTCAATTCTTTATTGACGATCTCGCGTCTTATCATCTCCAACAAGGCATCATAACTGGTAGGATTTTTATTTTGCACGTCCTTCCAAACAGAGAATTCATATCCAATCTTCATCTTAGGGCTAATAGGACCTCTCTCTTGGTGACGTGCACATAATAGGTGATTTCATCAATGAAACGAGACAAAAAACTATTTAGTGGCTCCTCATGTTGTTGCCTCGTGTCTTGGTTTCACGGAGTGCCTTTCTTCTTAGTACAGAAAGGGACACCATACGACAGTAGTCTGCTCTACTCTACTACCTTCCGCCTTCTCTAGGTCGTTTCGGGCGAAAGAAAATTTGATTACAATTTGTAGAAAGCTTGCAACATGAAATTGAAATGTATTGAAAGTAAATTGATCATTGATTGCTCAAAAGTTTGAAATTACAATTGATGAAAGCAGAAAATTACAATGACTAATACATAGGGCGATCATTAGAAAGTTTGAAAATATTTGAAAAACTAATACCTCATATAATAGCGTTCAGAACAAAAACCTAAATAATAAGAGTAGACATTTAAATGACGAGAAATCGTATTAAAAGTTTACCAATATTAGAGTTATTTTGCAATTGAAATAACTATTACAATGGAAAGAAAATTACAACTCAAACTAGACTAATATTTACAATGTACGGTCGAAATTGGGAAAACTGCGGCTACGATTGGGTCAAGGGGTTTAAGTAAAGCTGCGATCCTTGACACTTGGAGGCGTTATATTAGCCCTTCGCTTTCCTTGCTCATTGCAAAGTGCTTAAGAAAAGTTTTCTCGAAATCTGACTAACTTCTGATACTTCCTTCTAGAAGCCTAGCATACTATATTTCAGCTGCCCCACTCAAGGTTAAGTGGAAAGCTCTAGAAGCATGAAATGACTTGGGATAAAAGCAACCCTAATCCCCTGGGAGAATGACAAATCGTCATCATCGTCGTCGAGGTTGCAAGACCTTTGCGGTTCATCGAAGTCTTCATCTTCCATGACATACGATTCCCGAAGTGGTTGGGACGGCCCTGCTTGATTTCTGACCTATTCCGCCCTCCTCTAACGCTTATTCCTAAGCAAAGGATATGGGGCAGGTTGTCATGGATAGGTTCATTTTATCTTATGAACCGAGGTGGTCCCTGCTGCCTATTTCTAGGTGCAAGTGGAGGCTGAGCTTGCTTATTTCTAGGTCCTCCTGGGCTTAGCATGTCAAGACACTTATAGATCTTTGAGGCATATCCTCTGGTTCATAACTTTGAGGAAAGTTAAATGGTACCTCATTATGTAGGTCCATAGCATAGTTAGTAGATATATCAACCCCAACTTTCCTTTTTTGAGGGGCTTCCTCCCTCATATAGTGTTTGTACTTAGCTATTTGGCTTTGGATCTCTTCACCATAATAGTAGTTTCTTTGCTAGGGTCTTGAAATAATGCATTTCCTTGAGCCACGTATGGGGATATTAGGTATCTCCCTGGCTCTGCATGTTCCTTAGTGGCTCGTGCATGGTAATATTTTGTTGGATTATATATTTCATATGTGAGGCCATGGTGGCTACTTCCCTGATAAGTCTAGCAGCTATTCTAGATCCACCCTCGATCCACCTCGCATGTGTTGCTAGTGAAATCGATGGCGAGTTGTTGGAACAGCATGTGAGGATTTCCCCTTTTCAGGGTGCTCCCTAGCTCATCGAAGTGTTGATTCTTTATTACCAGAACTCATGGTAGTGTTTTCTCCAGTAACTTGGATCTTTTACATTTGAATGATATTCCTTTCTTCAAGGAATATATTGGACTCCATAAAATGATCCCTCTGGGAATAGTTGGTGGTTCTTTCTTCAAGAACACCTCATTTTCTTCAAAAGCAAAAAAATTCCTAAGGAATGTATCTTCATATTAGCTTTTTTCACATGATTTTCATGGTTTGAATGTACAATTTTTCCACAAACAAAACCAATCTCTTGACCCCATTTTCTGTAATGGTTACGTGGACAACATATATTGGGTCCATTCGCGTCCACGCAAACAAATTCTGACATGTTTTGACTAGAGATCCAAAAGGAGAATGGTGGTGTTTATGGATATGGGAACTGCTCTACGACGTGAGACAAAAATATTAGAGTACCGACAATATGATCAAAGGTGGTTGCATAACTAACAATCACGAACAACTCAACCAAAGTGAAAATAATATAAGCTCAAGCAAATAAGCATAAAATAAGTAAGAAAGAAGATAGAGAATGGTTTTAAGTATAGAAAGTTGCATCATTCTTTAATGAATTGCAAGAGTTGTTTATTTATAGAGTTCCATCAACATGTTAGCCGTTTAATCAGAACCACGTAACCTCATCTCCTTAGTCAAAGCCTCGCATCACTCTGTTTGCCATACATTTAATATATTGACAACATGTCAGACGCCCTACATCCTAAGCTGACAATCCTGACATTGATTAATATAAACGCTACATCAATCATTCATAAAGATTATTTACAAATCCCTTGAAAGACGGTAATTGTTTTAGCCTAAAAGAGGGCTTCGAATGGAGATAGTGCTTCGGCTATAGGAGGGCTTCGAAAAAATGAGATCAGTCTCTTCCTCAACTTCTTTATTTTAACCAATTGGGACTTTGTTGGCTATCAGATATCTCCATGTGGTCTCGACATGGCTTCCACTAGGAGTTTCAGTTGCGATGTGTGACAAGATGTATATTGGAAAATTAGAAGCTTTGCATCCTAGGTAAGGTATAGTGTTTTCAGTGAAAAACCTTTTTCTAAATTATGGAGAAAGTTAAAAAGTTTTATGTCTAAGTGTCTAATTTATAGGTTATACCTTTGTTTGGGCTCCATTAAAATATAATTTTACGAAAACTATATTTTTAAATAGTAATTTTTTGAAAAATGTGTGATTAAGTCCTTATTTGTCTCACATTCTTTCAAAACTCTTTTTTTTAAATACTCATTTTCAACCACAAATTCACACAATAAAATATTCTACACATAAATCTAAAACTTTTTTCCTACATTTTAACCATACATTTCCAAAAATTCACTATTCAAAACAATGTTTTCTAGAAAAATGGCTACCAAACAAGTGCTAAAAAAGAATGAAATTTTTTGAATTTACGTGTAATATTATTTTGTTGAAAATTTTGTGATTGAAAAGAAAAAAGAGAAAAATGTATTAAAATTAAAATGGAGCCCAAAAAGTATCTAAAAAATTATTATATAAATTGAGATTGGATAAGGATATTGATGTTTGGGATTATCTCAATAATGATATGATCCGGGAGTCGAGCCCGACGAATTCGAGCTCAGGACGAGACCCGTTGAATATCGAAGAAGGCCCGATGATGCGTTCGAGAGCAAAGCAAGTGAAAGATGCGATGTGATTGCTCGTTCAAGTTACATTTGATGTTATGGCGATCATGACGAAGAATTGGGCAAGTTTCATGTTGGAGTCGAGGTCGGAAAATATTTAGATCAATGTGATAAAAGCAAACGAAGACAGAGACCAAAGTTACTACTATGCGACCGCATAGTAGAAACTGGCATGCGGTTGCATGCCTATTTACAGAAACCAAGTAGGGGCATTTTGATTGCTCTATGCTACCGCATAGAACAAAATCTGTGAGATTTTTTTCTTTTTTAGGGAATTTTCTTATTTTTCTAGAATTCTATTTTATTGCGATATTTTGTAATCTTTTTAAGTTAGTTCCAGTTTTAACTAAAATCTAGGATTTACCTATAAATACTTCATCATTATTCATTGTATAGACCTTTTGACAAATTCAATATTGAGATATATTCGAGAGGTTATTGTGATTTTCAACCATTGTTCTTCATTGAACAATGTGAACTTATTAAGTTAATTCTTATGGCGTTCAACATCGTTTGCGGATCAACGTATTGTGTAATCAAGAGGTCTTTCAAACACTTTTTTTGTTGGTTGCTTAATTCATTTAATTCTTGGTACAAACTCAAAATCGGGATTATCTTTTGGGCTTTCTTGGGATCTTTAATCTCGTTATGGGTTGCGTAGTATTCGTTGCCATGTGGTTCTCATCAGTTGGTATCAGAGCAAAGCTCCAAAATAATCAATATTATATCTTTGTTTATTGTTTGAGTCTTATTTTTTTTCTTTCCATTGTTCTTCGCGTTCTTCGAGTCCGTCTTATTTCTTGAGTCTTGATCCATAAATTTTTTAAAAAAAGAGTCAAAATTATTTTTCGGACTATATACAAGTCCAAATCAATTTTCGTTNGAAATTTCCAACTGCTTAAATTACAACTTTGAGTAAAAAAAAAAAAAAAAGAGGATTGTTTCCAAATTTATTCCATTATTTTTTTCGTTCTTGAATAGTCCCTTATCATTTATTCTTTATCTTTTACTTCTTTTGTGTCCTGAATCATTCTTCATCATTTTTTCTTTCTTTCTTCTATCATAATTCGTGATCAATACTCGGTTGGAGAATACGATATTGGTTGAGTTCACCTTGTTCTTTGAAGTATTTGGTCGAAAACACTGAGTGGTACAAGGCAAAGTAATGAGATTAATAGAGGGAAAAAGTCAATAATTGAGTGATACACGAGTGATAATTTGTGAGGCAAAAATTCAATAGAATTAGGATGTCAGACAGAAAATGTTCCAATTCAAATAGACAGCCGAATCAAAACCACATGGCGGATGATGTAATAAAACGGTTTGAGCGGGTGCTTGGGGATGTGACTGAAAGGCTTGATAGGTTAGATACATCGGTGGCAAATCTTCATAGGAGACAATCCAATGCAAGGAGACTGGATAGGCGGGAGCCTATGATGGATGTGTATGATGATTATGAATTTAGTAGTGATATGGATGCTGGTGCATCGATGGTGGGTGATATGGGTAGAATGAGAAGTAGTTGAGGTAGATTTGAAAGAAGGGGTAGAAGTCATTATGGAGATGAAGTGGATGGAAATATGGGCAATATTAAGATGTCAATTCCACCGTCTAAGGGAATGAGTGATTACGAGGCTTATCTAG
The DNA here is from genome assembly GCA_903798255.1 of Fraxinus quadrangulata. NCBI lineage: Eukaryota > Viridiplantae > Streptophyta > Magnoliopsida > Lamiales > Oleaceae > Fraxinus > Fraxinus quadrangulata. Next base: position 2,083 of record CAIGRB010035492.1, on the reverse strand, counting down.
AGTGGGAGAAGAATGTGGAGTTAATATTTGATTGCCATAGTTATTCGGAGGAGAAGAAGGTGAAAATTACAGTTCTTGAGTTTGTTTACTACGCTATAACTTGGTAGGATCAAGTGGTTACATCAAGGAGGAGGAATCGGGAGCGCATAGTTAATACTTGGGATGAGTTGAAAACTATCATGAGGAAGCGGTTCATGCCTAGTCACTATTACATGGAGTTGTACCAAAAATTGCAAGGTTTATATCAAGGGTCGAAGAGTGTGGAATACTACCATAAGGAGATGGAATTTTTTATGATCAGGGCAAATGTGGAAGAGGATTGGGAAGCCACCATGGCTCGTTTCCTAAATAGGTTGAATAGAGACATTGTTAATGTTGTGGAGTTGCAGCATTATGTGAAAATTGAAGACATGTTCCATGTGGCCATGAAGGTAGAAAAACAGTTGAAGAGGAAGGGGACAACTAGGCAACCAATGGGTACTTCGGGTTCTAATTCATCTTGAAACCAGAGGTGGGATAACAAATGTGAGGGAGCTGTAGCAAAAGGAAGGATTGAACTATCAAAGGGAAAAGATGATGGGGCTAGCAGAACAACTCCCAAAATAGAGCCACAGTCAGCTAGAAATCGGGATATCAAGTACTTCAGGTGTTTGAAAACTGGACACATTACTTCTTAATGTCCAAACAAAAGGACGATGATTGTGCGCAATGGAGAGGTGGTGAGTGACAGTGAGGAAGATTATGAAGGCATGCCAGCATTGGACGAGGTCGAAGAAGGGAATGACACTGAATTTGTTATTTGTGAGTTATTGGTCACGAGGAGAGCTCTTAACACTCAAATCAAGACAGATGACTTGGAGCTGCAAAGGGAGAACATATTCCATATACGACGCCACGTTAACAATATGGTATGTAGCATGATCATTGATGGGGGTAGTTGTACTAATGTAGCTAGTACAAATCTTGTAGAAAAATTGGGATTAACTTTATTGAGACACCCTAGGCCATATAGGTTACAATGGTTGAATGATAGTGGAGAAGTTAAGGTGAATAAGAGGGTGTTGATTAGTTCATCTATTGGTAGATATAAGGATGAAGTGATGTGTGATGTGGTACATATGCATGCGGGGCATATTTTGTTCGGTAGACCATGACAATATGATAGGAAAGTCATTCATGATGGGTACAAGAATCGTTATAGTCTTATTAAGGATGGGAGGTCGATTACCCTTGCGCCATTAACACCGAACACAAGTGTATGAAGACCAAATCAAATTGAAAAATAAGAAAGAAATAAGAGTGAAAGAATTAGAAAATAAAGAAAATAGTGAGATTGTGAACACGAGTGAAAATGTTGAGATGGCTAGTAGAGAGCAAAAGAAAGAGAAGCCACACGAGAAAAAAGAAAGAGCGTCTTCTGAGATGAGAGAAAAGCCGAAAGTAAATTTTTTTTGCAAATGGGAGTTAGTTGAAAAAGGCGATAAATGAGAGACAACAAATGATATTATTGATTTATAAGGAATCATTCCTCAATTTTGAGGAACCTAACGTACCCCTCCCTAGTTTAGCTATATCTTTATTGCAGTTATTTGAATATGTATTTTCGGAGGACATGTCTAGTAGATTACCACCCATTTGTGGTATTGAACACCAAATTGACTTCGTTCCTAGAGCTGTCATTCCAAATCGATCAGCTTATAGAAGTAACTCCGATAAGACAAAGAAGCTTCAGAAGCAAGTAGAGGAATTGATGAGCAAGGGGTACGTGAGGGAGATCATGAGTCTATGTGTCGTTCTAGTGCTACATGTACCAAAGAATGATGGAACTTGGAGGATGTGGGTGGATTGCAGAGCCATCAACAACATAACGGTACTAGGTTAGATGATATATTTGATGAATTGCACGGTGCTTGCATGTTTAGTAAAATTGATCTTAAAAGTGGATACTAACAAATTCGAATGCAGGAAGGTGATGAGTGGAAAATTGCTTTTAAAATCAAATATGATTTATATGAATAATTAGCTATACCATTTGGACTCACTAATGCACCGAGCACTTTTATGTCTTACATGCTTTTATAGG
>CAIGRB010035477.1:87846-99194 GCA_903798255.1 Fraxinus quadrangulata | reverse complement strand
CGAGGCTCGGTCCGCGCGGGCAGCGAGCCGGTTTGCCACATCTAGTTGGAGGCCTCCATAATTTTACGTTACAATTAGAAGAATATTAATTTTTTGTAAAATGTGTGGTTAAAAAAAAAGGATTTTTTTTGAATTTACGTTTAATATTATTTTATTAAAGAACGTGGTGTTGGCAAAAAGAGAAAAGAAAATGAACTATAATTTAATAGGAAATAAAGAGGGCCAAAATGGGATTGTCAAAATGTAGAAGGTGGAGCTATTATTACAAATGAAGAATCATGTATAAACTCCTCCAAATAGAATCAAGTATGTCTCAGGGACAACTTTTCCTTTTCAAGAATCAACCAACTAGTTGATTCCTTGCAAGGCACAAGCTATTGAGTTTTATGGACGCTTATTACAACTACAATCAAATTTTCACGTGACCTCTTGACGAAGAACCACATTCATCACTGATAGAGAATAAGACAACCAACAATTACCAATCTACTACATGAGCCAGACCCCTTTATAGGCAAAGACACTATCATGATATGGAGAAACTCACTTTATCATTCGTCATTATTTCCAAAAAGTTGAAGTCGTATTTTCAGGCTCAGAGACTTAATTAGACATTGTTTTCAAGTCAAGGACCTCCATCAAGGAGAAAGCTTTCGCTGACTTCATGGATGAATTCACCAACATCCTTTAGATAAAGGTGACGATAAAACTGTAGGAAATTTACTTATACATGCATTAAAATAATTTCAATTCACATAGAGAATCTACTTTGTATTTTGATAGAAAATGTGATATGAATTATATTTTTGTTGAATTATACAAACTCTTTTGCTCTTCTTGAACATTAACAATCACGATTTACAATCCACGCCTGTCTAATTGTCCATTCTCCAATGAAATCCACAGAGAATAAGAATGAGATAATTATAGTTTCTCTTTTCTTGTACAAATAAGATTATGAATGATTTGTTATGATTTCTCAAACCCCAGCGGCCTATTAATAGAAGTTCAAGTGGTTTTGGTCCATCTCTTAAACTTAACTCGGTCATGTATTTAATTAATCCAATTAATTAAACTTGAACCATAAATTAATTAATCCAATTAATTAACTTAGCCCATTAATAAGTAACCAACTTAATTAATTGTACAAATGTCCAACACTTGTCAATTGATTAATCAATAATATCATTCTTCTAATTCTGCTTTTGTGTGTAACCCATTAGATTTTCGATCACGATGTTATTTTGATCTAATTAAAATCGTTAAATTGAAATACACTTTTTTTTTAATTTATCATAAATTCACATATGTTGTCCCAAATTGATATTTAGAAATGTGTCATAGACATGTGATGGGAAGTGTTACGTGGTATGAAAAAATCAAATTTATTTGTTTACCGTGAAATTATAATACCTTCGTCAATATGATTGATCAATTACAAGATATTAATCTCAATTATCAATCATATCTTTCATCCAACTCTTAAGTCAATATAAGTTGAAAACTCTTTTTGACTTATGACCACACCTAGGTCAATGATCTCGTTATCAACTTAATTGAATAAAATGTAGATCATAATCTCTTACTATCTAAGAGTGATAAATTATTTATTGATTATTCACGATTTTCATATGATTCTCGACATACCCAAATTGTGCTATATTAACAACTTTGGCAAAGTAACATTTAATATCATCAAAGTATGACTATTCCTATATAAGGCACTATATGATAAGTCACTATATGAGCTCAAGCCAAATGATCAATTTCACAACCGAACGTTAGAGATTAATCACTGTATGGTTATACATGTGGAATCTCCTCAATGGGTTTCCAGTATTTTGTTCTATAACAAAATATTCGTGTGTTTATTTTAGTGTCACCATACTTTAATTTATGAGATCAACTACTTACTTCACAAGTAAGAAATGCAACACGTGATGGTTTATCCGTAATAAAGATATCTGTAACTCATTATTACTTACGACGATTGATGATTTAAGATTCAGTCATACATATTTTGTATCTTCCAATCACAACTCTTTGTAATTAACCAATTACTAAGATTTGAATTTACAGTCTCCATTATTTAAAAAACTCTTTATAATTAACCAATTACTAAGATTTGAATTTACAGTCTCCATTATTTAATTTAATTGAATATTAGTTAAAAAATAAATCTATTATAAATAGAGTGCAATTATATATTAAAAGTGCTTATATCCAAAGTTGATTAGACTTAGGACGTAATACTTACATGAACCTGTTGAGCTAAGTTATTTTGATAAGTTCAAAGGGTCATAAGCTTAATTGTGTGGTGAAGTTTCCTTTCAAAGCCTCCAACAACGCTAATGAATATGATGGCCTTCTATTCAGGTTTAGACTAGCCCGTGAAATGAAAGTAAAGAGGTTGCTCATGAATAGCGATACCCAGCTTGTGGTAAGCCATGTCAATGGAAACTTCACCATGAGAGAAAAAAACACAGGAACCTATTGCAAGCAAGTGATGGAATTAATTCCTCATTCTGAAAATTTTGAACTAGTGTAAATCTCTCTACCCGAAGATACAAATGCTAATATATTATCATAATTGACAAACAAAAATATTCAAACTATTAAAGATAGCACTAGTCGAGCATGTGCAACAACCTTCGATCACTAGAAGACCTGAGAATATGTCGGTTGAAGAAATCCGAGCATGGATGAAGATAATTATTGCCTTCCTCAAAGATCAAACTCTTTCGAACATAAGGAAGATGCATATGAACTTAGATGCATAACTGCATACTCTAGTCTTCAAAATGCCGTGCACTGCAAAAAGGGGTTTCTCCATGTCATGTTAAGGATAAGTTACTATTGGCCCAACTAGAGAATGAGGCTTTACCATTGCTCAAATACGATAAATATCATCGCTTTACCATCATTCCAAAGTAACCCTTGTACGGACTCATTGTGGTGCCAAGCCGTTGGCCCTTTCTCTAATGGAAGATTATCCTCCTTGGCCTTCAACATAGGAGAAACTACAATGCATGCATTATAGAACAAGTCAATTTGCAATAGTTCGTTGATAAAACTTATATAACTTGTTTTGAATATTAAAGCCAAGAAAATATGATGATGAAAAGAATCACACAAGAATGCAAGATTTAACGTAAAAACCCAAATTCGAGAAAAAAAAAATCATGGACAGAGGCGTAGAATCCACTATAATCAATAACAAAGAAGCACAAATGATCTCGCAAGACTCTCAACCTATCTCAAAATATGGAGACTCTCTCTATAAACTAGATCATCTCACTTTGATGTTTTCCCAATGCTATACAATTTTTTGCTATGTTATCTCAAAGCTAAATCACGTGGAGTCTATGTAGGATCTCATTATACGTGTTTTGGATGAAATACAATTGAAGAAAGGAATTAAAATCGAAAAAGGATTCTCCAGCCGGATAACTATGCTAGTCGAGTGGCAGGCTCATGAGAAGCGAGCAACGTCAGTGCGCTCGAGCCACGCGACCATGGCGCTGGACACTACGTTTCGGGCATATCTTACCATTTCTTCCATTATGGTTGCCTAGGCGCACTGAATCAAACCCCTAGGTGTTAGTTTGCTATTTAAAACTTCAAACTCCAGTCTTCAATTATTAAAACTCATTTTATCAATTAAACTTCCAATCCTCAAAGAACTTTGATATATTTTTCAATCGGACTTTCAAACCATGAAAACTCTTGTTCCTTTTATCAATTAACTAGCCCAATCCTAATCCTAATAGAAATTTAAGTCAAAATCTAACAACATGCTATGCCATAGTCAAGATTAACTATTTCACCAGGTAGAGGTTGAGCTACTTGCAAAGATAACTAAAACCAACACTTCTAAATTCATTTGGAAGAATATTATTTATAGGTTTGGCATTCCCGTAAACGATCAGGAACTCTTGCCATGACTATTTGATAACAAACAAGTTAAAAATTTATATGAAAGGATTGGAATCATGTACACTTCTCCACCACACATCATCCTCAAGCTAACGACCATGTCAATGCTATCAATAAAACCATTTAGTATACCATCAAAAGAAAGCTTGATATTTCTAAAGGTTCTTGGGTTGACAAGCTCTCCTATGTGCTTTAGGCTATTTGGACTAATAGAAGAACTGTCGGCATAAACATTCTCCATGACATATGGCATCTAGGCCATGAGTCTAGTTTAGATAGGACTCATTTTTCCTCATCGCATCCACTTCGACGAAGTTATAAATGATGAGTTGAGAAAGAGAAGAGTCTCAAATTACACGCGCCTCATATTACCCATAATACAATGCCAAACTCAAGAACATGTCATTATGTATAGACAATCTAGTTCTAAGAAAAGTGTTGCTATCATCTCATGAACAAGGAATGGGAAACATTAGGAAAGACTATATTACATCATAGAAGAAATACGTCATGAACTTACAAGATAAAAGACATGGATGGGAAAGATCAGCCCCATCCTTAACATATAGCATCTACATAAATATTATAAATAAACTTGACAAGTTGGATCAATTGACCAATCGTAGTAAATTATCGTTCGTAACAAATATTAATGTTTCTTATTAAATGATTCAATCAAACAACATGGTATTCTCATACAAAGGGACCACTTTAGATCATGGTTTCCAATCATTCTATCTATTACCTGCTTTAAATGATGCCTCACCAGGCGAGATGATAACTTTACAAGACTCGACTGAAGAGCCAAGCTAATATCTCAAATGGGACTATCTTCTTAAACATGCATGAGATGTGTCATCGTTTACTTACAAGATGACTCACCACACACGAAGGTCGTAATACAATAGTCTCGACAAGAGAGCCAAGCTCATGTCCTAAAGGGCGACTTCCCTCTATGAACTCATGGAAGATTTTATAAAGCCTCAATAGGAGAGCCAAGCTAATACTCCAAGAGGGACTTGCCTCCTTCAACCTACACGATATTTAACCCTTGTTTGACATCCATTTTTTTTCTCATTCTCTTTATCATTTTTTTTCTCTTTCTTCATTTCAACCACACATTCTATCAATAAAATAATATTACACATAAATTCAAAAAATTCTCCTTACTTTTTAACCACACATTCTTCTGTCAATCACTATTCTAAATCAAATTCGTCTTCAAAATGGATGTCAAACACAACCTTAGTTTGACAAACCAATGAGGGAGCCAAGTTAATATCCCAAGTGGGACTTGCCTATGTTAAATCATTAAAGAATCTTATGAGGCATTGGTATGGGAACCATGCTAATATCACAAGTGGGACTTGCCTTATTCAACTTGTACGAGATGATTATTCTACTTGCTTCTCTTCTTAAAGGATACATCTCAAGCAAGATGGTCACATTACAATAGCCTCGATAATGGAGCCAAGCTAATATCTAAGTAGAAATTGTCTTCTTTAACCTGCACAAGCTATCTCTGATCCATTCGACGGTCTATTGAAGGATCCATAGACCTGATGAGGTATGCCTTCATTAATTCATTGAGGAATTTTACATAACTTCAGCTAAAAAAAAAAAAACCTTAAGAGTGGTCTTCCTTCACAACGAGTAAGATTCTATTATTATTTAACAAGTATCAAGTTTGGCTGAGACCCCTTTAGCATAAGATCATCGCCATGATTGCCAGGCATTGAACTAACACAGTCATGGGATTGAGTTATGTTACGTACTGGAATGCTCTGATAATGCAGATGAGAATAATATGAGCAGTATGAAAATAATTGATCACAGAAAGGAAAAAATAGATTTACGAGGAAATCCAAATTCAGGAAAATCATAGACGAATGCGGAGAATTCACTTTAATCAATAATAAGGAGTTACAAAGGATCTTTTTGGACCAAAAACTAATTGGACCATTGGTCAATTTCAATATGTGTTGTACACCACATATTTATAACAAAAGAATTCCTAACATACTAGGAGAATTAATACATGATGAGTTTAATATAAAGTGAAATTCCAATACAATAGGTAAAATCAATGATTGAGAATTTGGGATGAAATATGAGAATTATTTACCTTACTCCTTCAAGTTATCTTCAAGTGTACTACCCACTCCCAATACTCCTTCAATAGTATTTTCAGTCAAATACTCAACAAAAATTCGAATCACAACCCAATTCTAACAAGTTATAACTTCAATTGCTTAGAGTCCGCGTTGAAATAATCCGAGACCCATTTAATTGGGAAAATTCATTTTGTTCGAAGCCAAATAAACTGGTCATTTCAATTTTATTTTATTTTATTTTAAAGCCAAGTTAAATGTTTAAAGTTCATCCGAGGCCAATCACCTTTGGTTAAGTTTAGGTTATCCAAAGCCAATAATTAAGTAGATTTATTCATGATTTACCCGAGGCGAAGTACTTGGTTAATAGTTGACACGTTCAAGTCCATTCGATGCGAAGTACTTGGATTATTTAGTTGGTTAGTTCTTTATTTATTCGAGGCATGGTAATTGGATTATTCAGTTTATTAGACCTTTATTCATGTAAGTTGAAGTACTTGGTTTTTAAGTTGGTTTGTTCGTGATTTGTCCGAAACTTTTAGGATTGATACCACTTGTTGTAAATCAACCACCGGATTGAGATATTGAAGTTATACGGCACAATATAAAATATTTGATCAAGCACAAAAGAATAAAGAAGAAAAGAATATGACAGAGGAATTAATAGTTTTATTGACCAAGAATAATGGAGAAAAAAATTTACAATAATCCTAAAAATTAGTAATCATATATCTCACACATTACAAATTGTAAAGAATAGCCTAGTATTTATAGGGAGCATGTAAGGAGACATTTAAAATCCTAATAGATGAGTTGTAATTAAAGTAAAATGTCCAAAATGTGATAAAACGCGAAACAGGCTTGGGCCGAATAACACTGTTGCTCGAGCTACAATCGAGCAAGAGTCAGACGATAGCCCCATCGCTTGAGCGACGGGGTAGTGAGAGTCGGGCGACAGAGCCTCGAGTGAAACCTTGGAAGTGTTTCTCGAGCGCCTGCTAGCGGTAGGCTAGCGAAAAAGTGACAACTTTTCTTCCCGATCCATAATTTAACCTATTCTAGTCTAGTACAAATTTCAACTCCTAATAGGCTTCCAAAATAGAACTTCAACTTGACATAAGATTCAAGTAGCATTCCAAACTTGAATTCTTCACGGCGTGCACTTCAATTAGAATTATTCAATTTCAACAAAGGAATTCAGATCACACCCAAATTCCAACAATCTCCAACTTGACACGAATTCTATTAAGGAATTGAATTGAATTCTTCAACAATAACTAAAAAATTAATTTCTCCAACAAAAACAAAACTCCACATCTTCCAAAGAATCCAAGCACTACTTTGCAGAATTACCTCAGAGTCCTAAAAATCATAATGATTTTAAAATTGACCAAAATGGGATGTAACACACCCCAAAAAAGAATCAATACCAAATGCTTTTACAGAAGGTCCCTTGTTAGATTGTACACCTTCTACTCCACCTAAAACATGCTTAACAAAATCAACATCCACATACCTTTTTCCATTGGTCATTCTGTAGCAACTGAATACAATGGCTCCACAGGTGATCATAGTAAAGCGGCATTATCCATATTTTCTAAACTCCACTGAGTTCTATTCTTAAAATCCGACCATTTATGAGCTCCTAAAGGTATTGTACCAAACTGAATGTCCGCCACGGTACTGAACCTATGCTGATTGACTTTTTCAAATTCTGCACGTCCCTGCAAGATGTATAATTGAGACCTTTTTCATCCCTCCAATACAACCTGGCACCCTTACAAACCTTCAAGGCTCCACCTCCATCAAATAACTCATAACCTTTTGAATCAAGGATAGACAAAGAGATGAGATTCTTCTTTAAATTTGGAACATGTTGAACCTGGCCAAGTGTTCTAATTGTTCCATCCAAAAGTTTCAATCTGATTGTACCAATTTCAACAACCCGATAAGATGCGTTGTTTCCCATAACTACGACACATTTGGAAACGATTTTATATGTAGTAAACAAATCCTTATTGCGACACACATGAAACACACATCCAGAATCCAATCATCATCTGATTTAGACTTGATGTCAGAAATAACTAAAAGCTCTCTATCAATGTTCTCCACGAGGTTTGTTTCGTCTGAAGTATCTGAATTTCTACTTGCAAGCATTCTTTATTTATTGTGCAATTTGTATCAATCCTTCTTTAAGTGCCCCTTCTCCTGGCAGTAGTTACAAATTTAATTACTAAACTTTGACTTCAATCTGCCCCTTCCAGAACCACAATGAACAACAAGGCCAGCTCCATCTCTAGCCTCAGAAACAAAATGCTTCGTTTTTTATTTTTAATACAAAGCATCATATACCTTCTCTATGATGAGAGTATTATGACTATACAAAATTGTGTCTCTAAATGAAGAATATGAAGTGGGCAACGAATATAATAAGATCAAGGCCAAATCTTCTTTATTATATTCTACTTCCAAAATTTCTAAATCAGCGATAATTTCTTTAAATACAGCAAGGTTATCTTCCAATTATCCTCCTTATACCATGCGATGAGAGTGTAAACGCTGCTTGATGTCCAACTTGCTTGTCAGACTTTTGATCATGCACAATTGCTCCAACTTCAACCATAAAGCAGTTGCAGATTCTCCTTCAAAACATCATGAAGAATGGTATTAGATAGATGTGTGATAAATTACCTTCTTATCCTTTCGTAATTTTTCCTCCGCGGTCAAAGTTGCTTACATCTCGTCAATTCCCAACAACGTATCATGCAAATCCAAATGTACGAGCATTGCACGTATCTTAACTCGGTATAGCGAAAATCTAGTGCTCCGATCCAAAAGTGGATGTCATACTACAGGAAGCCATCACGGACGAAAAGCATTGAACAAATCAACTATTGCGCTCTGCGAAATTGCTAAACCTAGGCTCTTATACCACTTGTTAGGATTGATACCACTTGTTGTGAAACCAACTACCAGATTGAGATGTAGAAGTTATATGGCACAATATGAAATATTTGATCAAGAATAAAAAAATAAAGAAGACAAGAATATGGCAGAAGAATTAAGAGTTTTATTGACAAAAAACTAATGGAGAAAGAAAATTACAATGATCCTAAAAGCTAGTAATCATATATCTCACACATTACTAATTGTAAAGAAGAGCCCAGTATTTATAGGAAACATGTAAGGGGATGTTCAAAACCCTAATAGATGAGTTGTAGTTGAAGTAGAATGTCAAAAATGTGTTAAAACGCAAAACGGGATTGGGCCGAATAACACTGTCGCTCGAGCTACAGTCGGGAGCGACGGGGTAGCAAGAGTTGGGTGATAGAACCTCGAGTGAAAACTTGGAAGTGTTGCTCGAGCGGCTGCTAGCGATAGGCTAGCGAAAAGCGATGACTTTTCTTCCCAATCCATAATTTAACATATTCAAGTCTAATAAAAATTTTAACTCTCAATGGGCTTCCAAAATAGAATTTCAACTTGACATAAGACTCCAATAATATTTCAAACTTGAATTCTTCATGACGTGCACTTCAATTAGAATTCTTTAATTTCAACAAAAAAATTCGGGTCACGCCCAAATTTCAACAATCTCCACATTGACACGAATTTCACTAAGGAATTGAATTGGCTTATTCAAAAATAACCAAAAAAATTAATTTTTCCAACAAAAACAAAAAGCAAAACTCCACATCTTCCAAATAATCCAAGAACTACTCTGCAAAATTACCTCAAATTCCCAAAAATCATAATGATTTTTAAATTGACCAAACTAGGCTGTAACACACCCAAAACAGAATCAATACCAAATGCTTCCTTGCTAAATTGTGCACCTCCTGCTCCACTTAAAGCATGCTTAACAAAATCAATAGAGACGAAGTACTTTTATTAAATTGACTGACATTGCAGCATTTGATCAAAATCAAAATTAGAAAAGTAGTTGGAGAACTTACCATAGTCCTCCATCTCTTCAAAGTGGTCCATGTGGCTCTTCATGGCCTCTTATTCGGCAGAATGGGCTCGATCTTGTAGTGTATGAACCTCATTTTTTAGCAAGGGCACTTCAACCTTCGGCTCTGTTCTTTCTTTTTTTGGCCTCCTTCAAAGCTTCATCACCCAGTCTGCAATGGTTGTCTGAAGCTTTTGCTCACTTCGTCTGGGCTTCTACCTCAAAATTGGATTCATGGACCTCCTTTCCAAGTCGATACATTTTTACCTCAATAGATTGTGCATTGACGAGAACCTCTGCCTTCATGGTATCTACTACGTTCTTTACAACCTTAACCCCATTCTCAATCTTTTTGCACGAAAGCTAGCATTTTAGAGAATTCTCTTTTATGCCTCTGAAGATCCTTAGTAGATCTTGGGCAGCCAAACTGACACCTAAAGATTGCATGGTATTTGCCATCTCTGCCTCTTTAGAAAATTAGTGGCATCGTAAAAAGTAATGTGTTTGACCCATTTCTTAGCCCAATATTTGTCGTACGAAATTACAGCTATGGCTACTTTATGAGGCAACATCTCTGCCACCACTTCAAGTAGGGCCTCAGAGTTAGACCCTAGAAAATTGATCTTTTTATCAGAACAACCTCGATGGGCTGACATCCCTTGTTTTACATGTGGAATAGGCCTCACCTCCTCTTTATCCTCATCCTTAACAAGTGTAACCTCAATGAAGGTTTTAGTTATTGGGATGGCAGTACGAACTTTTCTTATATCTATGTTTAGTATGCCCTCAATTGTCCTAACAATAGCAATAGACTTGACGGGTTTGGAGTACTCGAGCGACTCGACAAATTTCCTCTTACGAGTTGAGATTTGTAGATAGCTAGATCCCACTAAATTGGGAGGTCAATAAGATAGATACATTTTGGTTATTGAATCCATAAGAATGGTCGAGCGACCCGACAAATTTTCTCTTACGAGTTGAGATTTATAGATAGCTGAATCCCACTAAATTTGGAGGTCAACAAGTGAGATACATTTTGGTTATTGAATCCATAAGAATGGTCCAAAATATTTAATTCGAATGAATTCCAGATTGTTAGTTGCACTAATTTTCTATAAGAGCTTGTTTGATTTTATTTTTTCAAAGTACGTGGTTAAAAAATGAAAAATTATTGTAGGTCTCCATAGAATGTGTTGTTAAAATTGAAATTGAAATTGAGAATTTTTTTCAAAAAAAATCTTTGACAAACAAGCCTTAAATTCTAATGAAGATTTTGTAAATTATGATTTGAGAAAAGATACATGTTAAATTTCACATGGTGTACACACTTGGAGCATGTCTTGCTC
>CAIGRB010035477.1:71431-85757 GCA_903798255.1 Fraxinus quadrangulata | reverse complement strand
AATGATTGTGTGAAGTTGGTAGCATATTTCATGCATTCAAGAGAAGGGATAGTGGCTCGAAAAGGTATAAATCATCGTAAGGTCCGACGGGGGATAGAAATATAACGCTATACCTTACGTGAAGCCTTAAGTGTTCAGAAAAATTCATGCATTCTTGTATAATTGCATTCATCCTAGGGATATAGTCGGGTTGTATAAGAGTAAGTTCAACATTACTCGAGAGAGATTGTTGGATAGAACAGGAATATTGATTATTCAAACTTCATCTGTGTTGTCAATTTGTGAAATTGGGATAAAAGGAGGTCATTGTGTGGAGATTCGTGATCTTAGTACGCATTTCATTCATTGAATTTAATTACTAATTTTATAGCATTATTTTATATTTTAGTTCACTTCGTTTATTTGCAACCACTTTAGTAAATTAGTTTAGTCATAATTTTCACTACAACATAAACGCGATATTTTTTTGATTCGGTTAAGGTCAAGGTAGAAAAATTGAACTAAATCAATCCATATGGAAATGATATCTGGAACTCTAAATTTTACGTTATTACTTGTTACGAACCCTACACCTGTGGTAATTTTTATTTGAAATATATTTTCGTTGAACAACTTTTGTATGATTTCCAAGTTTCGTACCACGTGCGCATTTAGTGTGTAATGATAATGGTGTCTTATAATTAGTGAGGCTTACTTGCCTTTACGGAGCTTGCAATCCACGACCTCATCTAAGCCCTTGATTCAAGCATCGTTTGGTTTTGACGTGCCGATGAAATGGCAGATGTGTGGTCCAGATCCGTCCTTTTTCTAGCTAAAGCTAATATTCGAAGTGTTGGGAATCCCTGCAATTATTTTGGTACCTCATCCGTCCTTTTTCTAGCAAACGCATCCATTTTCATCGTCTTCAAACGTCTAGTACTCGCGTAAGTGCCCTACATTTCTCAAAATTTCCATCTTGTTTGCGTTAAATAGCTTATTCCTTTTAAAAAAAGTGTCTAGGGAGGGGTTCTTCCGAAGTTAATATAGCACTAATTTGTGCTAAGGCGGGCATACCTCATGTGATTTCTACTGAGAGAATCATGGAGGCCATTGGGGTCCTCACAATGCATGGATGATGCAGGAGGACCCCGTAGGCCGTAGTATTAGGTGGAGGGGCCTCCATATGGGCAATGGATATAAATGAGAGTGACATGGAGACCTTTAGGGAGAGATATAGGATCCCTGATAATATCGAGATATTCATGTTGACCTCTGAGGAGAGAGATTGCTTTCCTAGGGAGGGGTGTGTGGCGATGAGAGAAGCCATTTTGGGTGGAAGGATGAAGTTACCCTTACACCATTTCTTTAGATATATCCTTAGACACCACAATTTGGCCACCACCCAACTAGTGCCAAAAGCATGGAGCCAACTAGCAGGGATCTTTCGTTTTTGGAAGGAGGTCACTCTTGGCTAGGACATCTTTCCCTTGTTTTTCAAACTCTTTTCCAACCTCGAGCATCAAGTGGGGAGAGTGACTGCATGGGATGGTATTGCATGAACCCCTGGGGCTCGTACTTTCCAATTCATCTAAAGGATTCCAACTTTCATCAAGAATTGGAAATTGTCTTAGTTCTAGATTAGGGGTCACTAGCAGACGATGGAAGGAGATGCGGTTCCGAAGATAACCGTGCTAACCCAGTACCATGAGAATAATGAGTTTACCTTTAGCTAAAGCGATTTTTACTTCTTTTTTTT
Source organism: Fraxinus quadrangulata (assembly GCA_903798255.1). Lineage (NCBI taxonomy): Eukaryota > Viridiplantae > Streptophyta > Magnoliopsida > Lamiales > Oleaceae > Fraxinus > Fraxinus quadrangulata. The sequence continues at coordinate 84,022 of CAIGRB010035477.1, read as the reverse complement.
TTCATTCTTATTCTTTTATTTTTGGTTTCTGATCTATGCTTTGTGTAACTACAGTTGACCAGTTGAAAATTGAGCCATCTGAGTGGGCTATCATCAAGGCGATATACAAGCTGCCCTAAAAAAAGAGGTACTTCAATAACGTTATTGGAAAGCGGAACCTCTTCGTGACCTACCAGATAATAGATACCAAAGGCAGAGCAGCTAATTACCCTTTACTAACGGCTCACCTCTTTGTTCAACATTAATTTGTATAGCTTTCCTAACAGTTCTCTTCTTCATTTGTAGGGCAACACAACAAGAAAACATATGCCAAACCAAACATGTTCTATATGAGGCGCCTAGGAGAGGCGAAGAATAAGAAGCCTTTGGGCTCTGGTTCCTCCTCTTATAAGAACTAGCGAGATGAGATAGCTTGCCTTTCGAAGATGAATCCACCACCTCTTCAAGAGAAGAATGGGAATAAAGAAAAATGGAAGGAAACCGAGGCTTCTTTGGAGAGGCCCTCTAAGAGGAAGCTGGTTCTGTTAAAGAACACCATGCCTAATCTTTCTCCCAAGCGATAGAAAATTATTGGGGAGTCACTTCGATGACCCATTAAAGCCGAACCTATCTCAACTGTGAAGTTAGTGGAGGCGAAAGAGGTGGCTAAGGAAGGGGTGAGCCTAGTGAGGAAGAAATGGGGTAAGGAGGTGAGAAATGCCCCCTCTGAAGGAAAGGTCTAGAATTTTTTTTGTGGGAGGTCTGATGAGATTACCTCCATAGTAATGGAAATGTTACCTGTTGAGGTCCAGGGGACTATGAGGATTCAACACAAGTACTAGACTGACAAGTACTCATCGTACGTCAAGACCTATAATACGGTCGACATGGCAGAGGTTGGGCTCGCCAAAGTTGTTGAAGCTACCCTGAATAAAGCCCAGGTTGAGGCATCATCTGCTAATGAAGCCATTGAGGCCCCCAAGTTAAAGCAAGCTGAGGCGGAGTCGAAGGTGGAAGCACTTTTCTAAGGAAAATGATGAATTGAAGAAGGAAACCTATCTCTACAAAGTTGGAAGTGAATGCTCTGACGAAGCGCATGGAAACTCTGACAATCTATAAAGGATCGCTTTATCAGCCTTGGAGGCTGCCAATAAAAAGAAAGGAGAGCTGAAGGTTCGTATAGACGGGCTGACTACCGAGGTCACCACTTAGAGCAACAATTGAACTGGGCAGGGGAGGCAGCGATGAATGAATACATCGTCGATTTCCATGAAATGGTTTGAGTAGGACGACCTCGGTCTATATTGGAGAAAGGCCACGTACAATGAAGTCTTGGGAAGGCTTGCCGAGCTAAATCCCCTACTAGAGTTGTCTTCTTTAAAAGAAGATTTTTTGCCGGATGAGCCATCCACCCTTGTTATTGAAAGTGGAAGACTCGGTCGAGGAGGTGGATGCCCAGGATGGGCATCAGTAAGATGATGCTGCCGTTTAGACTAGGCTTTCTAATTATAATTTCTTTGTAGTAATTTCTTCTTTGTAATGAATTCAATTCTACTTACATTTTTTGTAACAGTTCTTTCTCTTTGTAACCTTTTTTCTTGTTTGTAACTAATTGACCATGGACTGATCACATTTAAACTTAGGCTTGCCATAGCTAACTTTGAACTTATCGTTAATGGAACTAAATTAACACATGGGCTCGCCATAATCAACTGATTTAATTTAACTTATGGGCTTGCCATAATCAATATTGAGCAATGATAATTAATGTATGAGCTTGTTATAATTAATCGAATTAAATTAACCTGCGGGCTTGCCATGGTTTAACCTTACACGATAATTATTAATGTATGAGCTGGTCAAAATTAACTGAATGGAATTAACTTATGTGCTCACCATAATCAACCTTGAGTAATAATAATTAACGTATTAGCTCGCCATACTTAATTGAATCAAATTATCTTATGGGCTCGCCATAATTAACCTTAAGCGATAATAATTACCATATGAGCTCGCCATACTTAATTGGATCAAATTATCTTATGGGCTCGCCATAATTAACCTTAAGCGATAATAATTATCGTATGAGCTCATCATACTTAATTGAATCAAATTATCTTAGGACTCGCCATAATTAATCTGAAGTGATAATAATTACTGTATGAGTTTGTCATCATCTTTGAATTAAATTAGCATATGGGCTTGCCATAATTAATTCTGAACAACGATAGTATATGAGCTCATCATAACTATTCGAATTAAATTAACTTATGGCCTTGCCATTATTAACCTTGGACGATAGTAATTGATGTATGAGATTTTCATAACTAACAAGAGTTGTTGAAATGACATCTTCATTAATCAAAAGTATTCACAAGCAACGACCATGTCTTCACTGTAATACCTACGCAAATGTTCGACATTCTAGGTGTGGGCTTGCACTTTCCCATCCAAGTTTTCAATTAGGAAGGTCACTGGTCTCACGTCGCCTAATATATGGTATGGGCCCTCTCAGTTCAGACCTAGCGTGCCAACACTAAGCTCTTTTGAAGAAGGGAAAGCCCTCCTGAGCACAAGGTCACCTCTTTTGAATGAATTCTTTTTTACCTTGGCATTGTAGTACCTTGCCATTTTCCTCTAGTAGGATGCTAACTTTATCTGTGAATCATCCCTCATTTTTTAAGAAAATCAAGTTCACACCGTCTTATCTCATCATTTGATAGAAGTACCCGAGTGGTCACCCAGGCATATGTTTTTGCCTTTGTTATTGATAAACCAAGTAGGGTGATCACCCAACTATTATAACTGGGTAGTAGCCCAGTTATAAATACTTTCAAACGTTGCATTTTGGTCCTCAAATTTGATTATTGCCTTTTTATTAAGGCCTTTTCTCTTGCACTTTCGATCTTTCAACTTCTAATTGCATCCAATTGAACTCGTAATATTTTCAATCTTCATTTTGTAGACTGGTTCAACTATCGAATGTTGCAATTTTGGTCCACATACTTTGGATTTCACCCTTTTTCCATTCCACTTGCTTAGAAACGGATCCAAAACTGGAAAAAAAAAAGGAAATTAAACTAAATTAAGTAGAATTCACTACTTTGACTACATAAAAGCTTGGTAATATGGCCTAGATAAACACCACCAGACTTAAAAATTGACCACTAGTGTCATAAAAGAGTACATTATTTTTCAACAACTAAAGAAAGCAATTCATTAAATATATTTATTTTGCTATTTCCAATAAACTTTGGCAAAGGTTGCTGGGCTTTGAAATCATTGCCATGTGGTCAGCATTTTCTATCTCTTTCACTATTGCCACTCCAATATTTTCAATTTGCCACTGCAACTCTTGTGTTTCGGATTTATCTTGGCCGGTTATGATGAAAGCACGCTTTACTGATCCATACTTTTCATTGGAAAATGGGCTCCTATTTGACAAATCTTCCATAAAAAAAGAGGCTGGCCTCACTAATGAGTTTGCTAATGCAAGATCCTACCATAATGAATTAAAAACACTTGTTAGTCAATTTATAGCAGTGTTTCATAACGACCACTCAACTTTTCCTTTTTTCTAATTAAGTCATTAAAATTTTATTTGCTAATTTAATGGAAATGTTAACCTAAAAAACCTGGTAGTGCACTGTTATGATCATCACGTTGGATAAAAACTATTATTTTGAAAATCGGAAAAGACCAATCAATTCAACTAGGAACTAATCTTTTTTTCATTTTTTAATCTCTTTTATCATTAGTTCCAATCTATATATTAGTCCACTTCAACCGGGCTCATAGCCTCAGCCCCATATGCTATAGAAGGGGGTTTCTCCCGTTGTAGTTCGATTGGTGGTGCAAATTGCCCACAACACAAGGGGGAGCTCGTCCACCCATGCCCCTTTCGACGCATTAAGTTCTTTTTCAAAAGGTGCTTGATGGTATTGTCAACTGCCTTAACCTGACCATTTGCCTGGGTGGTGAGGGGAGGAGAAATGCTTCTTGATACTCAGCTTATCGCATAAGTCCCTAACCTTCTTGTTGTTGAATTTTTGCCTATTGTCTGTTATGAACGAGTGGGGAATTTCGAACCGGAAAATGATGCTTTTCCGGATGAACTTGGACGTGCTTGCCTCAGTTATTTTTGCCAATGGTTCTGTATCGATCCACTTAGTAAAGTAATCGATCGTGACAATCGCATGGCTAGCACTTCATTTTTCTTTCGGCATAGGGCCTATCAGGTCAACACCCCATTTAGCAAAAGTCTAGGGGCTAGACACCACAGTAAGCTCCTGTGACGACTGCCTTTGTATGGTGGAGAAACGTTGGCATTTGTCACACTTTCTTACAAACTAAATTGCGTATTTTTTTAGAGCTAGCCAATAGTATTATTACCTTAATACTTTCTGAGCCAGTGTTAGTCCCCTAGTGTGGTTGCCACAAACTCCTTCATGAATATCTCCCATGATATAGTTGGCCTCTTCTCATCCAATGCATCGTAGGAGCGGGGATGAGAAGTTTCTCTGTAAAGTACCTCATCTTGGAGCACGTAGTGGGAGGCTCAGGGCTTGAGTTTGTGAGCCTCATCTTTATCTTCTCTCAATGTTTGATCCTTGAGGTAGGCAATAATTGGTTACATCCACGGTGGGGTCCTTTCAATCTACATTATTTCCTCTCATTGCAAGTAGAAGGCTTAAGGAGCTACTCCACTGGTACAATTTTAAGTAGTTTAGAATCCTTACTGCTGGCCAGTTTTAACAAAGCATCCACGCACAGGTTCTCAGCCATTGGTATCTGGGTTAGCTCGAATTTTTCAAAGTATGGGAGCAGGACCATTACCTTTTTAAGTATACTACCATGCCTTTATCTTTGACTGTGAAGCTACCATTGACTTGACTCACAACCTGCTGTGAGTTACTAAAAACTATTTACTTTTGACTTGCATTTCTTTCGCCCTGATAGGGACGTTATCTACCTTAGCTAGGAGTTCTCTCCTAGGCTTTTGTTCGCCTCTTGGCCTATTCCTTTCCTCCTCGTGCTTTCGCCGATGGGATTCATTTCTGCGATGTTGCTAGCCTCACCATGTCTAGTTTCTCCATCATGTCTAGGCTAAGGCGCGTTCCTTTGCACCTGATGGGTGTTTCTCCTTTCTTCATAGGGGCATGTTAGTCTCCCATGATATGGCCTGGACCTGCAGTTTTCAGTGTTGTAGCTGTTGGTTCGATGGTAGGTGCAATAATTCTTATCTCTAGGCTCCATGTTCATTTCTCTACCTCTTCCTCTGGATTGATTTGATTGTCTTTAAGCCTCATATCCAACTTCTTCGTATGCTAAATATGGCACCACATTTAGCATGGTAGTGGCTAATGCTTGGCCTGAAGTAGGGGCGATTGTATGTCCTACTTGGGTCTATTGCTGGTTTACCAAGTGCGATACAGGACCTCGTCGCTGTATCTGAGGTGGTGGGAGTCCCAAGGAGGTTTGGTTGCAATGATCAATCAGTTCTTCGTTGACAATCTCCCTCCTCATCAATTGGGATTCTTGTTTCGCACATCTCTCCAAAATAGGGTTTTCATGTTGATACCTCCCCTTAGAGCAGAAAGAGCCTCTTTATCCATAACTTGCTCACAATAGGTCATCTCATCCATGAAGCGAGCCAAGTAGCTTTTCAAAGTCTCACATTCTTGCCGTCTCATGTCCTGTAGCCTTCGAATGGGAGACCTCGCCTTCTTTGCTAGATAGGTATTGGTTCATCAAGGCCTTTTGGGGTCTGCCAACTCCTAATACTGCCGAATGAGATATGGCTATATCAAATCTCTATAGCCCCAGTTTGTGAGATGGAAAGCTATGCACTTTAACGCTGGAGAACCTTCGCGTAGAGACATATAGGTCTTATAATTGTTGAGGTGCTTCGTTGGATCACCATTTCCTTCATATTTGGGTATTTTTGGGGGCATGAAGTGGCTTAGAATCGGAGTGCTTCTCAACTCTTCGAATAATGGCAAACTTTCGTCATCATCATCTAACTCAAAGGATCTACATGGTCCATCGGAATTATCTTCTTCTGTTTGGTATTGAGGGAGTCGTGACATTTCCGCTTGATTTCTCAAGTTCTCCCTGCCTCTTCTCACCCACCTATTTCTAGGTGGAGAAGCCCCCTGAGGTTCATATTCTTGATATTGTTATGGGGAAAGGTTGGTGGGACCTATTCCTAGGCCTTGATGGTCTGATTCGATCAAAAACACTGGTAGATCTTTGCTCGTTCTTGAGCATATTTTGGGATAAGTTTCCTTCCTATGGCATGTTATCGCCGGGTCGGCTAGTAGCATAGTTGGTGGAGGTGTCCATTTCTCCCTCCCTCTCCACTAGACTGATATCCCTTCTATGCATTTGGGGATAGGCCGTTGTGTCATTTTCTCGCTTTCTTGGGGAAACACTCTCTACTGAGGCATTTGATATCTCGCCTGCTGGTACATCTGCAAGAGTAGCTGTTGCATGGTAGTGTTCTACTGGGCCATGTTTCTCATATCTGCAGCCATCTCCCTTATTTCTTTAGCTAAGAACACGTTGGTACCGCCTCACCTGTGTTGGTGGTGGGGACGATGTAAGTTCACATTTGTTCGGAGGACCTATTCTTCATAAGCCTCCTGTTGTTTGCTTTTGCCTTGCGACCCATAGTGGCTAGAACTCATAATGTGTATTTGACTTGGAACTAAAAATAGATGTTTTAGGTGCTCTCTTTGCGATGGTTCTTTCTTCAAAAAAAAAAAAAAAAACCAAGCTCCTCTTCAAGGTTCTACCTTTAATGACCTTTATCACAAGGGTGCTTATGGTTATAGTGTCGAGTTTTCCACAGACGGTGCCAGTTTGTTGACCCCTAAAAAATGTTCCAATGAAGTGACAAACAGATCCCAAGACCTCTCACGTTCACGTAAACTGGATTCATGCACACTTGTTCAAATCGTTAGACACATATAGCCTTCTCAGGAAGGGGTGGAATTGGCCGCGTGCACTCCGATGGTCAAGTCAATTCGAGAAGTAATTACGGGTATGGGAGAGCTTAAAATGTGATCCTCCAATAAAAGAAAGGGGGTGGATTTGGAAATGAATGAAATAAATGGGTGGCAAGAATATAACCTTTAGAGTCTAAAATTGCATTACCTTCTAATGGCACTAAGTGTGAACTTTTATATTTAGGCAGGGGGAATGGAGACCATTAGATGAGGATGCACGTAGCTCCATCCACAAGTTTGACATTTCCAATCATAGGCATCAATCAATCATAACCTTAAATGCTAGTACCGCTTTGGGTAATCATACGAATTATTTTGCGGCTTGTACTTGACCAAATAGGCATGTGGTGGCGACGATGACAGTGAGTTATCATGTCATCTATGCATGGCAGAATCTGTTCAAGATTCGTTACAGCTTTGCCTGGGGCTGGCTCTTTCCGTAGGGTTCGTGTACAATGGGGTCGGCCAACCTCTTCTACACAGGGTCGCTCAAACTTCTTAAAGAGGGTCGTCCGTGTGGGGTTGGGTCGTCCCCATCAGTGTTTTGAATATGGGGTCCCCAAATCGCTTGCCATATACATTGATTGAAGCCACGTGTGAGTCCTAGTTTCGCAAGGCGTAACAATATATTTATTTAAATTTTAAAAGTTAACATATTCAATATAATTTGATTTAAATATTGAAACTTACAATTTTATTAAAAGCAATAATGATAAAATACAAATAAATAGCAAGTTTGATTCTTCATATGGAGAAAGTAAAACTTGTCATGACTATAAATTACGTGACATACTCAGACAGAGGGCGTCTCATATATGCCGACGTGACATCAACTATTAAATTGAATTGGGCCTGTTAAATTAAGAAACCTTTTCTGGGCTTGGAACTCAACCCATTAGCTTCATAACTAACAAGAGTTGTTGAAATGACATCTTCATTAATCAAAAGTATTCACAAGCAACGACCATGTCTTCATTGTAATACCTACGCAAATGTTCAACATTCTAGGCGTGGGGTTGCACTTTTCCATCCAAGCTTTCAATTAGGAAGGTCACTGGTCTCACGTCGCCTGATATACGGTATGGGCCCTCTCAGTTCGGACCTAGCGTGCCAACACCAAGCTCTCTTGAAGAAGGGAAAGCCCTTCTGAGCACAAGGTCACCTCTTTTGAATGACTTCTTTTTTACCTTGGCATTGTAGTACCGTGGCATTTTCCTCTAGTAGGATGCCAACTTTATCTGTGAATCATCCCTCATTTTTTCTAGAAAATCAAGCTCACACCACCTTATCTCATCATTTGATATTTCGTTGAAGTGCAGGCGACGAGGTAAAGGAAGTCCCACTCCAACCGGGCTCATAGCCTCAGTCCCATTTGTTATAGAAAGAGGTTTCTCCCGTTGTAGTTCGATTGGTAGTGCAAATTGCCCACGACACATGGGGAAGCTCGTCCACCCATGCCCCTTTCGACGCATTACGTTCTTTTTCAAAAGGTGCTTGATGGTATTGTCAACTGCCTTAACCTGACCATTTGCCTGGGTGGTGAGGGGAGGAGAAATGCTTCTTGATACTCAGCTCATCGCGTAAGTCCCTAACCTTCTTGTTGTTGAATTATCGCCTATTGTCTGTTATAAACGAGTGGGAAATTTTGAACCGCCAAATGATGCTTTTCCGGATGAACTTGGACGTGCTTGCTTCAGTTATTTGCCAATGGTTCTGCCTCGACCCACTTAGTAAAGTAATCGATCATGACAATCGCTTGGCTAGCACTTCATTTTCCTTTCGGCATAGGGCCTATCAGGTCAACACCCCATTTAGCAAAAGTCTAGGGGCTGGACACCACAGTAAGCTCCTGTGACGACTGCCTTTGTATGATAGAGAAACGTTGGCATTTGTCACACTTTCTTACAAACTAAACTGCGTATTTTTTTAGAGCTGGCCAATAGTATTATTACCTTAATACTTTCTGAGCCAGTGTTAGTTCCCTGGTGTGGTTGCCATAAACTCCTTCATGAATATCTCGCGTGTCATAGTTGGCCTCTTTTTCTCCAATGCATCGTAAGAGCGGGGATGAGAAGTCTCTCTGTAAAGCACCTCATCCTGGAGCACGTAGTGGGAGGCTTAGGGCCTGAGTTTGTGATTCTCATCTTTATCTTCTATCAATGTTTGATCCTTGATGTAGGCGTTAATTGGTTGCATCCACGATGAGGTCCTTTCAATCTACATTATTTCCTCTCCTTGCAAGTATAAGGCTAAAGGAGGTACTCCACTTGTACAATTTTATGTAGTTCAGAATCCTTACTGCTGGCCAGTTTTGACAAAGCATCCACGCGCAGGTTCTCAGCCATTGGTATCTGGGTTAGCTCGAATTTCTCAAAGTATGGGAGCAGGACCATTACCTTTTTAAGTATACTACCATGCCTTTATCTTTGACTGTAAAGCTACCATTGACTTGACTCACAACCAGCTGTGAGTCACTAAAAACTATTTGCTTTTGACTTGCATTTCTTTCACCCTGATAGGGACGTTATCTGCCTCAGTTGGGAGTTCTCTCCTAGGCTTCTGTTCGCCTCTTGGCTTATTCCTTTCCTACTCGTGCTTTCGTTGATGGGATTCATTTCTGCGATGTTGCTAGCCTCACCACGTCTAGTTTCTCCATCATGTCTAGGCTAATGCGCGTTCCTTTGCACCTGATGGGTGTTTCTCCTTTCTTCATAGGGGCATGTTAGTCTCTCATGATATGGCCTGGACCTGCAGTTTTCAGTGTTGTAGCTGTTGGTTCGATGGTAGGTGTAATAATTCTTATCTCTAGGCTCCATGTTCATTTCTCTACCTCTTCCTCTGGATTGATTTGATTGTCTTTAAGCCTCATATCCAACTTCTTTGTATGCCAAATAGGGCACCACATTTAGCATGGTAGTGGCTAATGCTTGGCCTGAAGTAGGGGCGATTGTATGTCCTACTTGGGGTCCATTATTGGTTTACCAAGTGCGATACAGGACCTCGCCGCTGTATCTGAGGTAGTAGGAGTCCCAACAAGGTTTGGTTGCAATGATCAATCAGTTCTTCGTTGACAATCTCGCTCCTCATCAATTGGGATTCTTGTTTCGCACATCTCTCCAAAATAGGGTTTTGATGTTGATACCTCCTCTTAGAGCAGAAAGAGCCTCTCTATCCATAACTTGCTCACAAGAGGTCATCTCATCCATGAAGCGAGCCAAGTAGCTTTTCAAAGTCTCACATTCTTACCGTCTCATGTCCTATAGCCTTCGAATGGGAGACCTCACCTTCTTTGCTAGATAGGTATTGATTCATAAAGGCCTTTTGGGGTCTGGCCAACTCCTAATACTGCCGAATGGGATATGGATATATCAAATCTCTACAGGCCCAGTTTGTGAGATGGAAAGCTATGTACTTTAACGCTGGAGAAGCTTCGCGTAGAGACATATAGGTCTTATAATTGTTGAGGTGCTTCGTTGGATCACCATTTCCTTCATATTTGGTATTTTTTGCGGCACGAAGTGGCTTAGAACCAGAGAGCTCCTCAACTCTTGGAAGAATGGCAAACTTTCATCATCATCATCTAACTCAAAGGATCTACATGGTTCATCGGAATTATCTTCTTCTGTTTGGTATTGAGGGGGTCGTGACGTTTCCACTTGGTTTCTCAAGTTCTCCCTGCCTCTTCTAACCCACCTATTTCTAGGTAGAGGAGCCCCCTGAGGTTCATATTCTTGATATTGTTCTGGGGAAAGGTTGGTGGGACCTATTCCTAGGCCTTGATGGTCTGATTCGATCAAAAACACTGGTAGATCTTTGGGGTTCTCGTTCTTAAGCATATTTTGGGATAAGTTTCCTTCCTATGGCATGTTATCGCCGGGTAGCATAGTTGGTGGAGGTGTCCATTTTCCCCTCCCTCTCCACTAGACTGATCTCCCTTCTATGCGTTTGGGGATACGCCGTCGTGTCATTTTCCTCGCTTTCTTGGGGAAACACTCTCTACTGAGGCATTTGATATCCCGCCCGTTGGTACATCTGCAAGAGTAGCTGTTGCATGGTAGTGTTCTGCTGGGCCATGTTTCTCATATATGCAGCCATCTCCCTTACTTCTTTAGCTAAGAACACATTGGTACCGCCTCACCTGTGTTGGTGGTGGGGACGATGTAAGTTCACATTTGTTCGGAGGACCTATTCTTCATAAGCCTGTTGTTGTCTGTTTTTGCCTTGCGACCCATAGTGGCTAGAACTCATAATCTATATTTGACTTGGAACTAAAAATTGGTGTTTTAGGTGCTCTCTTTGCGATGGTTCTTTCTTAAAAAAAAAAAAAAAACCAGGCTCTTCTTCAAGGTTCTACCTTTAATGACCTTTATCACAAGGGTGCTTGTGGTTATAATGTTGAGTTTTTCACAGAAGGCGCCAGTTTGTTGACCCCAAAAAAATGTTCCAATGAGGTGATCAGCAGATCTCAAGACCTCTCACGTTCACGTAAACTAGATTTCTGCACACTTGTTCAAATCGTTAGACACATATAGCCTTCTCAGGAAGGGGTGGAGTTGGTCGCGTGCACTCCAATGGTCAAGTCAATTCGTGAAGTAATTAAGGGTATGGGAGAGCTTAAAACGTGATCCTCCAATAAAAGAAAGATGGTGGATTTGAGAGATGAATGAAATAAATGGGTGGCAAGAATATAACCTTTAGAGTCTAAAATTGCATTGGCACTAAGTGTGAACTTTTATATTTAAGCAGGGGGAATGGAGACCATTAGATGAGGATGCATTTGACATTTCCAATCATAGGCATCAATCAATCATAACCTTAAATGCTAGTACCGCTTTGGGTAATCATATAAACTATCTTGCAGCTTGTACTTGATCAAATAGGCCTGTGGTGGTGACGATGACAATGAGTTGTCTTGTCATCTATGCATGGCAGAATCTGTTCAAGATTCGTTACAGCTTTGCCCGGGGCTGGCTCTTTCCGTGGGGTTCATGTACAATGGGGTCGGCCAACCTCTTCTACACAGGGTCGCTCAAACTTCTTAAAGAGGGTTGTCCGTATGGGGTTGGGTCGTCCCCATCAGTGTTCTAAATATGGAGTCCTCAAATCGCTTGCCATATACATTGATTAAAGCCACGTGTGTGTCCTAGTTTCACAAACAATATATTTATTTAAATTTTAAAAGTTAACATATTCAATATAATTTGATTTAAATATTGAAACTAACAATTTTATTGAAAGCAATAATGATAAAATACAAATAAATAGCAAGTTTGATTCTTCATATGGAGAAAGTAAAACTTGTTATGACTATAAATTACATGACATACTCAGACAGAGGGCGTCTCATATATGCCGACGTGACATCAACTATTAAATTGAATTGGGCCTGTTAAATTAAGAAACCTTTTCTTGGGCTTGGAACTCGACCCATTAGCCACAATTGGCCCATCCATTTCTTTTTATATATTTGAATCAATTTCACATAAAGTATGTTCATTCTAATCCTATCCAAATCCCCTCTTCCTTTTTTGCACCCTCTTTTTCTCTCGTCCGGACGTTAATTTGATCGTCGGAGAACAAATGGTCGTCGAACATTTTTCTT
>CAIGRB010035477.1:24102-70732 GCA_903798255.1 Fraxinus quadrangulata | reverse complement strand
GCTCTACTTTGTTTGTTTATGAGATCCCCACGTGTGAACACCATGCCTAGTAATCAGAGATGCACATATACATGCACTATACATACAATTCAAACTTGATTATCATCATTTCCAAAATACATTTTTCTTCATATTATTTTCTACCATACATTTTTCAATAAAATAATATTACATACAATCCCAAAATTTTCTTATTTTTTAACTACACATCTCCATCAAACTATTATTTCAAAATGCATTTTTAGAAAAAAAATAATGCTCAAACGAGATTATAGAAAGAGAAAGAAAGATGGATAGAAAAAAGGGTAATTAATACATGACATTCTTTCATTTCACTATTATTGTGAAAATCGTACATACATTTCATTTTTTGACATTTTCAACCTTATTTCCACCAATTATTGTGCAAAATGTTATTTTCATCCATTTGTTCACTTAAAAGCTGAAATGATGAATATACGTTTTTATTTAAATAAAACAAAAAGAGAAGAAAATAACTTATTGCAACTACAGTCTCAATTTTTTTAAAAAATGCAAATGAGTTCTAAATAAATTATTAAAATGGTAATTAATATCCATACATTTCACTATTATTGTAAAAAAGTCAATGCCTTTAATTTTTTTGACATTTTCACCCTTAATTACACTTTGATTGCTTAAACTGTCATTTTTATTCATTTTCACCAAATTTCTCAATAAAAAGTTATGAAATGACGACTATACCTTGTCTTGGGCTTGAAACTCGACCCATTAGCACATCTGGCCCATTTTCATTTCAAAATATATATATGTGTGTGTGTGTGTGTGTGTGTGTGATCCACTCCACACTTAAGGTATGAAATCTCTAACTATAGCCAAATTCATTTATCTTGTCTCTTGCACTCACATTATCTTTTGTCTGGCAGTTGACTTGACTATCGAAATGCAAATGTTTGTCGGACTTTTTTCTTGTTCAATGACCTTTACCTTCTAACGAAGTGTTCGAGTGTGCAGTGACGCCTACGTCGAAGAAATGTAGTCGGAATTCTATTATCACATTTTTTGAGGTCAACAAAACTAATTCCCTATTTTGAAAAGTTGAAATAAAAGTCTTTTAGAGATTAATTTTAAAGTTCGATTATTTAAATTACAATTTATATCTAATTTAAAATATCATTGAATATGCTCTAAAGATTGAGGGGAAAAAAGAAAAGAATTAAGCTACAAGTTTGACACTCCATTATCTATCAAAATATGAATCATTAGTAGTTTAAAGTGTTGTTAAAATTAATGTATAAAAAACTATCATTAAACTTGATGTCAAATTATTTGTACACGTGGCAAAATTGAAAAAAATGAAGTAACTCAAGTTCAACTGGTGTAGTCTCTTAAACTCGGCTCTTCTTTGTTTTTATACGATCCCCACGTGTCAACACCATGCCCCGTAATCAGAGATCACACATATACATGCACTATACATACAATCCAAGCGGCGGATAAAAGTATAGAAAAGAGAGAGCTGTATAGAATAGAAAAAACAAGACGTGAGGTGGAACATTAGTTGGTAAATTCCATCTGGGGTCCCTGTACTGTGAGCCAAGTCTTAATTGGGTCTCTAAACTTCAATATAGTTTTTAATTTCACCACTCCACCATGTGTAATCTCTTAAATTAATTGTTATATGAACATATCAACTTATTACTAGGTTTCATCATAAAAAAGTTAACATAATTTAAATACATTTGCCTAACTCTCAATTTGTTAATTTTCATATTTAGGGTGTCATATTCGATGTCGATTAGCTGCTGACTAGGAAATTTCCATAAATTTGGAGGATATTTCGTGACAAAATGTAATGGGGTGGTGAAAGTTGAAACTAAAATTCTTTTTGGTAGAGATTAAAAGTTATATTTTAATTTAAATCAAACTTAATAATTAATTTTAGTAACATATCTTATTAAATTCATAACTTTTCAACTATATATTTCATCAATTTTTATTAAAATCTACTAAAATTTTGATTTTTATTCTCACAAAACAGGGCTAATTGAGATAAATTATTTAGTTAACTAATTGATATTTTGTTTAAAGTTCAGTGACCAAAAATGAAATTAATCTAGCATTCGTCATTGTTAAGACTGTTCCTTTTCTCTTCCTCTTCTATTCACTTCTCTCTCTAACAAAGAAACACACAGTCACACACTAAAAACACTCTCTTTCACACTTTCTTTACAACTCCATAGCACAATATATATATTTTTGTTCCAAATCTGACCTTCAACAATACTGAAATTGACAGATAGAGTTACCCATCAATGAAGCCAAATGGGGCCACCGCCAAAGCCGCTGCCGCCGCAGCCACTACCAACCAGACAGAAATCAAAACCCACCTTTACAACCCCATGCGCCACCCCTACCGTCCCAACCCTGCCGCCCACAACCTCCGCAGACGACGCTTCAGCTGCCGCCGTTGCTTCTGCCTCACTTGCTTCTGGTCCACTATCCTTCTCATTGCTATTCTCCTCCTCGCCGCCATTGCCGCTGCTGCCTTCTACATTCTCTACCACCCCCACCGCCCTGCATTCTCCGTCACCTCCCTGAAAATCTCCCAGTTCAACCTCACCACCACAACCTCGGACGGCACAACCCACTTAACAACTCAACTAAACCTTACTCTATCCGCCAAAAACCCCAACACAAAGGTGATATTCTACTACGATCCCATGTCCATCACAGTGTCATCTAATCAAGTTACCATATCATCCGGTTCTTTCAAAAATTTCACCAATTCACCGGACACCATTTTCATAGTTCACACCGCAACTGGATTAAACTACCAATTATTAGACGGGGACGAATTGAATTCATTGAAGTCAGATCTGAAGAAGAGAAATGGGATCCCATTACAGATTGTGGTGGACACGATGATAGGGGTGAAAATGGAAAAGCTGAAGACGAAAAAGATTGGGATTAGAGTCAAGTGTGATGGCATTCGTGGGTCGGTGCAGAAGGGCAAAAATCCAGCCTTGGCCAACACTTCTGATGCAAAATGTAAGGTTGATCTCAGAATCAAGATCTTCAGGTGGACCTTTTAGTTTAATTATTGTTATACTTCTTGCTTTTCAATGGGATTTTGGGTCACAGTTTCAAAAGTTTTTTTTTTTTTGGGGTTTACAAGGAACTTATAAGTTGTAATGATATTATCAAGAATTTCAGACACAAATGCATAATTCGTTTCATGGTATTTACGTGGTTGTTGAGTTCTTACATTTTTTGGTTTTTTTGAGCACTGTCATGGAGAAAAAGCTGTCTAGTTTTTGATAATTTTAAGATTATCACAATGGTGGATCAGTGGCAGTGAGCAAGACATAGATCAGGTTTCCACATGGCCACGTGTAAATCACAATTTTATATAAAAGTTTCTACCTTTTATATAAAAAAAAATTCTAGCACTTGTATCAAGCGGATCTCTGATTTTAAAAATAGAGTAAATTGGTGATCAACATGTCAATTTCAATATTTGACAATCATTATTTCAAAACTCTTTTTTTATATGTATTCATTTTCAATCACGTATTCACGTAATAAAATATTTTACATGTAAATTAAAAAAAATTCCTACATTTTAATCACACATTTTTCTAAAAATTACTATTCAAAATATTTTTTAGCCAAATAATAACCATCAAGGGTTAAATTGGTATCTTAAGATGGATTCATCAATTTTACCGTTAAAAAGTCAATTTTATTTAACAATCATGTTACAGGTATATCAAATTTGACATCATATGCGTTTGTAGATTTTTGTATTTTGATTTTAAGAATATATTTTTCAATTAATGACTAAATTTTCGACATATAAACAAGATAACAACTATAATGTCAATGCAGAAGGTACCTGAAGCATAATTCTTTATTTAAAGACAAATTACATATTTTTTTAGTGACAAACCAATCACCGCCAGTGGCTTTGGCAGCTCCAACCCCTCTTGCGTGAAGTCATCGGATTCAGAGCACGCCAAAGATGAAAAGTATGGCTAGATAACCAGGTGTTAAATGAATATAAAAGATGAGTTGGTTGTAGTGTTAGTCTAATCCACAATCCTTATCCTCTATAAAATAATAATGTTAGGACTAACAAAAATTATCGAGCAATCTTTGTTATTATCGATAAAAAATTACTATTCAGACAAAGTACCCTTTTAAATTATTGGTAAGTTTGCTAATCCTAGATGTTATAAAAATGTGAATATGAACAATCTTTGTTATCATCGAGCAAATATGAAAGTAATTTTTCAAGAGTTTGTTCGTTGGCTTGACAAGATGATTAATGCTATCAATTTTATTAACACGGCTTGGAACAATGATGTGAAGACAACAAATATTGCAAATTGTTTTCGATACTGCAAGATTTGATCAAATGAAATTATAAATGTTGAACCAAAAGTTAGTGAAAATGAAGATCATGATCCAGATGATAATTGTATTTTACTTACCGTTTCCTCAAAATAGGCATTTCAAGCAATCATAACCTTAAATAGTTACTTTGTACAAAATAAAAATAAAAATGTCAAATGTAGTATGTGCATTGCAAAAAATTTGGGATAAAATTGAGTTTGATTTTGGTGCAAAGAAAAAATAAAATACTTTAGATGCATATTTTGAAAAAGAGGTAAATTGAAAAATATATTGTCAAATTAAAAATTTATTAATTTGTATTAGTATGAACTTTTATGAATTTAAACCGTTATTATTTTATATATTCGTTGGGCAATAAAGGATCTCAAAAAATTAAAAAATTAAAAAGTTATCATCTTATACATTTAGTGGGATTATCAATTTAGTACACACCCAAGTTGGGACCGAAAAATTTTATTATTTAAGCAAGATTATTAATTTATCAAATATTCATTTATCAATGTTTTATCTTGTTTGTGTTTTATTATAAACTTCTTATAATTTAAAAGTTAAATTCAAACTTTAATTTTAACTATACATTTCATATAATTATATATCACTTATTTCTATAACATTATAATTTTAGTAACTTATAATGAAACCCGAACAAGCATAGTAGATTCCAAAAGAATTGCACTCTTTATCATTATTATGAGATAACAATAGTGATGTAACAGTCTAAGTGGAGTATCTAATTGGTATACATAATTATTAAAAAATTAAAAAAATTGCTGATTTGGACCTTTCATCTTCCCACGCAAACTCATTCCTTAATCAATCTCATTTCTCTTTCTTCAGACCACGCTCCCTCCATCCCTCGAAATTTTTTTCTTCATTATCATCGCTGCCTCCACCGGTCGCTGGAAAGTCGAAGAAACAAAGTATTAGTTGGATCATGTATTGGAGAAACTAGCGGTATTGTCCTTCATCTCTTTATCTATGAAATTTCTTTTTGATCGTTGGCTTCATGTGATTCACAGTGGCGAATTTAGGAAATGAACTCAGCTAGGGCGATCGACAGTCGTCCACCGTCAACGACTATAATAACGAGATTATTTACGAAATACGATATAGAGGGTGAGAGGGATGACTACAAGAAGAATAATATAACAAATTATCAACCGAATTACAGTATAAAATCTGTAAATCACCTGTCAATATATATAAATCATAAATCACCAATATAATACAATCTTACTCAGTAAGTGTAAACTTTGACAACTGCATTTTACAAGACCTCATATTTTGAAAACATTGTAACATTGCTACATTCTCAATTTTTCCAAAAATTTCTCTATGTAAACAACAAATTGTCATTTAACCAGTCATTTTCCATTTTGTTGCGCAATTATTTTTCAATTACAATTGATTTAAAAATATAGTACACATTGTCGAATTGAGCCCAACATCTTCTCAAGTGATTTTTTTTTTCACTTATCCTAATTCCCAAATCGCAAATCAAAACTCATATATTATAAATGAAAATTCATAATTCAATGATAGTGCAACATAAATTATTTATCCTAAATCACAAATTCACATATTCACAAATCACAATTCTAATTTCAATGCTAAATTGTCAATTAATTCATAGAACATAAATCATGATTTTTAAGTAAGGATAATTATAACTAATAAATAAATAAATAACACGAAATCCAAAAAAAAAAAAAAAAGAGTCAGAAGACTCACGGCTGACAATCACTACGACACTACGGCAGTTGGCAGCACAACAACTTGTTTCCGACCTTCCGACTTCTGAGACTTGAGCAGTCTAGCATCGGCATGGCTGGACTGATCACTGGTGGAGGCGTCACTGGGAGGCGGGTGTTGGTGGGAGTGGTGGAACCATGTAAATTTGTGGAAAATGTAAAAGGAAATGTGGTGAAATTAACGGATCTGGACCACATATATAATTGATTTGGGCCTGGTCAATTGAAAAGCAGAGGCCAACTAAATTAAATTATAATTTCAGTCCAACCAAATGTAAATCTCCAATTAAAAAAAAGGAAGAGGAATCCAAACCCTCGCCTCGCTCGCATCGGTCTCTTTCTTTTTCATGCCTGTGCACGGTTCCATTAGAGCCTCGCCGGGTGCTGGATCCACCGCTGGTGATTCAACTTTGGAAATTCACCTTTTGGTTGTTATAGATTGGAAGTTGTCAGTTAAATCTAAGTTTTCTTCATTGGGTACTGCTATTTTCATGCATTTCTGATGTAGAGCAGATGGTCGAGTGAAATTGAGGAACACTTGAACCGAAAAGAAAAAACAGTAAATTGCAAATTTTACGTTCGAGCTCTGTGGGCCAATAATACATTTTCGGAAGAGACAAGCAGGACCAAACTCATCTCTTTGTTGTAATTTATGGTGGATGTTAGCCACTCGTGTTCGTTTAGGACTCGAAAACTACTTTTTAGGTTTTAGTACTATTTATATCATTTAGTTTATTTTAAAATCTTTACAATTTTAGTTCTTTTAAACTGAGTTTTCGTTTAAAGCATTATAAATAAGGATTATGTTACTTATACATAAAAATAGTAAATGATGGATTACATAAACGTGGAGAGAAAATACTGGATGAAAAACTTGATTACATTTTAAATTGACAAATGGTAGAATGTCATGTCACATTATGTAATAATTTTTGTTTTTGAGCATCTTGAAATTATTAAAGCTTCTTGATTTTATCTTTCATTCTTTGATTGATTCTAGATTTGTGTTTCTAAATTGTTCGCTTGCCCTTATTTCGTATTGTGTCAATTTCAGTTATAATTTATCTTATTGGTGTGGTGTTGAAAACCACAGCAAGTGATGTTGAATGACACCCCACTCTAAAAATGGCGAGTTCCATGTTGAAATTTGTTTAAAGTAATAAATATTTTGGTATTCAAACCACCGTGCAATCTAAATGGCTGGCTTATTTTAATTGATGCCCATCTACTATGGGCAAGCATCAGGTGTGCATAAAGGTAGTAGCATTGTCCAGAAATTTGAACCACTTTACCTTTTCCTTGCTTATAAATGTAATCTTCTTATTCAAGTTTGTACACAATGAAATGAATGAATTATTCTTCCTCTTAAAATTGATAAAATTTGGGGGACGGTATTCAGAATTTCCTTCTGGGCATGATTCGGTCTTCCTTTAATGCATCGATGTTGTTAGCAAAAGACTGATGGTGGAAGGTGTACCTCGTTGTAATGCCAGTTTGTTGGGCTTCTTACTATATTACCTATTGGGCTACTTAGGTTGTTATTGCTGAAGGACGACAATGATAATAGGCCGGATGGGAAAGCAATGGTAGCAGTTCAGAGGTTGAGTGCTATATTTGCTAGTGGGGGCGTTGGCTATGGTCACAATGCATCTTGACAATATCAAGACAATTTGCATTGAGTAGAGTTAGGGTAGGCCCTGAAATTTTGGGTGCCCTATGCGACATTTTAAAATATCATGTAATTAAAAAAAACTTACAAGCACCAATAAATAAAAGGGAAATTTTCTTAAATGTCACTAAATTTGAAAATCCAAAAAAAAAATTGTCATTTTTCACTTTTTGTGAGTAAAAATGTCAATTTTTGATGCAAAATGTCCAAATTACCCTTAATAACATCTTTTGAGGAACATTTAATATTTGATTTAAATATAATTAATGATATGATGTGATGATTTAATTTAAATATTATAAAAATTGTTTATATGTATATTATATTGAGTAATATGAGTCTTGTTTAAAAAAAAACTGTTGACATACAAAAAATGTAGCCCAAATTATATAAAGGAATAAAGTCCAATTTGGGAAGTCCAGGACAAATGCCTCAATGAGACCATTGATGAATGCAATGGAGGCCTAAGAACAAAGTAACGTCATCGCCCAAACTTACAAGACGCCCAGAATCTGAGCGAAAGAAGTGTCTTACGATCGCCCAGAATAAATGAGCTCGTTCTCGTCCAAACTTTCGAGTCGTCCAGGATCTTAGCAAACGTGAGATATCATGGTTATCCAAAATAGTAGTTATTGAAGCAGTTATTGAGCAAACGCATCACACCACACGATCCAAGGATCCCAGTTGTGGGCGGTTGAACGACAAGAGTAATGACAACAGTTAGAGATGACAGTTTCACGACAAATCAGACATCATAAAGAAAGTGGGTAGTTATAGAGCACCAAACAGTTTTCAAGCAGTTCTTCACAAAAAAACTATCAAAGGAGTATAAAGAAAGAGAAGACATAGAAGGAAAAGACTCCGAATCAAACACTCTCAATAGAGAATATGTAATTTCAATTTCTTAGTTTAACTTTAAAACGATTCTTTTCTTTTAGTACTCGTGTGCTTGCGCTCCTTGGGGGTGTTCTGTTTATTTCCGATTTGTAAATCCTCGCCAAATAAAACACCATTTTTTGGGACTTTGTTTCAAGAGATCTGTTCCTTACACAATCGTCTGAATCTTTTTTAATTGTTAGAGACAACCCGCGAGAAACAATTGGGCATGCCCAGTGGGACCTTGATGTTTGGTATTGGAGGATACAAAAGGTGAAACAATAGGTCACAAAAACTGAGAATTATGCCTCTAACATTGCAAATAAATAGTGAAGTACAATGCACAAGTAAATTTTCTAGATCACAATTACGAACCTTTGAGGAATGGAATCCATGGCACATAATTACAAGCTCGGGGGAGACCATTTCATGCAATATCCCAGCAAGCTTCTCATCATGGCTGTTCTGTATTACCACTCTCTTGTGTTCAACCACTGCCCAATAAAGTACAAAAAGTTACAAAAAACCCGAAAAGAAGAGAAAAAAAGAAACAAAACCCGCAATGCAAATATGTAATAAATTGACAACTTGTACAGAAACTAACTACGAGGTTAGATTCGAAACAAATATCTGTTTTTCATTTAAAAGATTCAGGTCTACAAATAGCTGCAAGCAACAAAACAATTGTATAGTAACGTGATAGGAATTTATACACAAAAATATACACGAAGATCTACCATTTTCAGCTTTCAATAGAACAAATTACTCAAAATAATAGATAGAAAATTATGAAAAGAACAAAAATACAGAGAAACACAAAACATATAAAACTAGATACAATCTTTGATTTTTAAGTGGAAACACATATCCCATAATTCATAAACAATGATGGGTTTTCTTTCTTCTTTGTTTCTTTTTACCTTTTTCTTGAAATAGAAGCAGTAATATTAAAGCTTGTTGAAATTCTGAAAAAGTAAATAAAATTTGGAAAATTTATGTTGCTAAGCACTCACCCGAGCTGGAATTTGAATCATTCTGAACCATTTGATATGCGCGATTCTCCAACGCTTACGAATTACAATGTACTTGTTAGGCTGTAATCCTTTTTATCCAAAGTAAATCGCGTTCAACAATATGTCTCGTGCTTGTTAGACTACAATCCTGAACTAAAATTGCTTTGACAAATTCTCTACTCCGATTGCTTTCAATGAAGGAAACGATACATAACTCAAGACTAATAAAAATTACATTTCAAATCTAATAAACTTGTCAAATTATTTAATTCCAATTAATAATATACATATTATATATAATTAATTGAAATTAATTATCCCCATGAAATTAATAATATCCCGCATCACTCACTTCCACCAAATTAATAATATATCAATTAATAATACCCCACCCCACTCCACTGCACCCCACTGTAGAAAACTCCAAAAATTAAAAATATTCTCTCCATACACATTTACAAATACAAATAATTTTACTAGTGGGGGTGGGGTGGTGAGGTGGCACTGTGTTTAAAAAATAGATCTGTGTGGTGATAGTGATGGTGCATTGCAGGTAATAAAAGTGCATCAAAATTGATCTGGTTAACGATAGTTGTGGGGTGTGAGGTGGTAGCAACATTTTGAGTACCATGTGGTGGGGGTAGTGTTGCATTTTAGTTGACGAGATTTGTGACTAACTGTATTATATATGATCAAATTTATTATTTGTAACCATACCTATGTTATCTGTGGCTAACTGTGACAAGACCGTCTATGATGAAATCAGTCTATTTATGACTCTATGTAACCAAGTTAATGACGTGTTATTTGTGATTAATTATGATCAAATTTATATTCAGTGTGACCGTATGTGATCAAATCAATTTAATTTGTGACTTAATGTTAATCTGGTTACAGACAATCACAATGACACAAAATTGATCACATCGAATCACAATAAATACATATTCTGTCAGATAACGTCACGACAAAAAATGGCATACACCAAAGACCAACGCCACAATCCACGACCACTCACCACCACTACCACTCCATGTACCATCACTATCACCTTTAACTCAAAATCCACAACAACAATCACCATCACCATCACTTCCACCAGCACCTTTAACAAATATCAACCACTAGTTTAGTGACGGATCCAGAATCTTGAGTGAGCACAAGCAATCGTTGATCGTTGACCATCAACGGCCGCAATAATAACCAATACCGTGAATTCAAATTAATTACATCGTAGTTCGAATTGTAAGTGTGAAATGACATTATCTATCCAATTAATAATATTTATTGTGTAAGAATTTCAAGTCTGAAAAATGAGTCCAATTACTTACTTTCAAGGTTCAATTTGCTAATAATATCATTCTAATAGAGAAAAAAACTATTTAATAGTTTTAAATATGACAAAAATTTTGTTATTGAACGTGTGAAGAAAAATTAGCGGCAATGCTTATCTCTTCTGTCAAAATTTTTTGCCAATTAAATAGTCTCTAATGATAAAATTAAAACAAATACATTTTTTAGTTTCAGTAAATGTCAACCACCAAATTAATTTTCTTCTTCATTATTTTTTTCGCTCTTCAAAACATAATTATCATGTTCGATCCGATAATTGACTCGAACAAATTATCGGATCATCGAATTACTGGTTCAACCTGTGAATCAATAGTTTAATTGATGGGTCATTGTAATATCGAAATTTAGTTAAAAAAATTAAAAGAAAAGGAGAATATATCTATTACTGGAGAAAACTAAACATATATATTTTTATTACACATAATTTCAATAATCGCCAAATGCCATAGTGGTGGAACTTTTTATATTCTCAAATGAAGTCACATGTTCGAATCTTCCTATTGCAATTTGCACTGGTTTTAATGTCTATGCGCCAAAATGGTGAAAAATATAAACTAAAATCATTTGCATAAAGGATTGCAACCAAAGATGATTACTCTTACCAACTGAACTAGAAGAACTTCTTTAGAAGAAAAGGAAATTATATATATATATCCAAAATATTAAACATTGACACCAAAAAATATATGAATGCCGATGGCCATTCGTCAGGTGTTGGATTCGCCAATGACCATCACCGACATCACACCATCATTAGAACCACCACTAGCGACGAATCCAGTACCCAGCGTGGGGGTGTGGCCGTGCGTTCTGGACTCCGTTGGAACAGTGGTCCGGTGTCAGTGGAAGGAAGGGAGAGAGGAAAAGAAGACGATCAAAATTCTTTCTGGTTTCTTTTTTTCTTTTCTTTTCTTTTCTTTTTTTTTTTAAATTTGGGCTTAAAATGCTGTGGGATTTTTAAAAATAACCAGGCCCAGTCTAAATTCAGTTGATCCATTAGCATTTCCATATGATCGGTGAAGGTGAGAAGAAAACACACAACGGTGGACAGATACTGGACAGAGAGTCTTCTTCATTATTCTTTTATAGATTTTTTTTGCTGGCTTTGAAAATTTGGAATTGGTATTTGGTGTTATTTTATTTATGACTTATTAAGAATAATGATTTATGTTCTACGAGTAATGAGTTAATTGATAATTTGGTGTTTAAATGAGAATTGTGATTTGTGAATCTGTGATTTGAAAATTTATTATTTATGTTTAAAAATTTAGGGTTTAGGATTTAAAAAATTCAATTGAGAATATGTGATTTAGGAATTTAGGCTTTAGGGTTAATAAACAACATCGTTATTACGGTCGTTGATTATCGACGGTCAATGATCAACATTAAAGGCCCGCCCTAGTGGATCCCCCCCTAACCACAACCAACCGTTGCCAAACCTTAAAGACCGCGATCGATTACAAATCTTGACCACAAAATTTCACAAGCTAACTAAAAAAAAAAGATTTTAACCATCCCAAATCTAAAGCGTCGAACACGTAGTGTGCATTCTCTTTTAATTTCTTTAAGTACTGTTGAACCACTGCCGAACCATCATCACAACTAGCCATTCCCCAGATCTACAATCCCAAGCACCCACCGTCGAACCACCATTCCTTCAAGCACCCACCATATAAACCAGCCACTCCTTAGTTCTGTCGTCGGACCACCATCGGTCTACCATATCATTGCCATCGCACTCGTTTTCAGAAACGATTACACCCCCAAGTAATAATAGAAGATGAATTGAAAAGAAAGAGAAATTAAACAACTTGACAGAAAAGATGAAACACAATTGAAAGTAAGAAGAGCTTTTTCTTGCTGTATGAAAAAAATGTTTGTGAGGACAAGGTGGGGCGGTATTTGATTGGTGGATACTGTAATGGCGGTGGTAGGGATAAGAAAGTAGGGATGGGGAGCGAAATGCAGTGGGTGGATGGAAAATGAGATTATACTTAATTTTTGAAGAAAAATATTTACAACCTCATTAATGTAATTGAAAATGTTGACCCGTAAAAATGTTCTAATGAAGTGGCCAATAGATCCCAAGACCTCTTATGTCCACGTAAGTTGGATTTCTGTATACTTAGACAAACCGTTAGACACACGTGGCTTTTTCGGAAGGGGTGGAGTTGCCCACGCGAACTCCGACGGTCAAATCAATTCGAGAAGTGATTATGGGTGTGGGAGAGCTTAAAACGCGAGTCTCCAATAAAAGAAAGGGGGCCGGCTTTCAGAGATGAATGAAATAAGTGGGTGGCAAGAATATAAATTTTAGAGTCTAAACTTGTATTATCTCTTAATGACACTAAATGTGAGCTTTTATACTTGAACAAGGTGAACGAGGACCACTGGATGATAATGCACGTGACCACATCCGCATGACTGACCTTTCTAATCATATGCATCAAACAATCATAGCCTTAAATGCTAGTACCACTTTGCGACTCACAAGGCCTAGCTTGCGTTTTAGACTTGACCAAATAGGTTTGCGATGGCGGTAGTGAGTTGTCTTGTCAGTCACGTGGTACAAGATCTGTTTAGGATTCTTGCCACCGCATCGCCTTACCCTGGATCAGTCCTTGCAATGGGGGTCTGCATGTAACAGGGTCGACCAACATCTTCCTACATGGGGTCACTCAAACCTCCTAAAAAAGGTCATCCGTGTAGAGTTGGGTCGTCCTTGTCAGTGTGTGGAACGTAGGGCCCTCGAACTGCTTGTCACTTACATTGATTAGGACCACGTACGTGTCCTAGTTTTGCAAGGTGTAAAACAGTCCCTGAAGTCCAAGTATGATTATTCATATAATGCATAGACTTTCAAGTGGAAGTGGTAGTAAGGGGCCTCTCCATGGCTGAAGTCCATGATAAAGCTGGGCAATATGAAGCGAGGCCCTTGGAGCAAAGTGTCGAGCCCCTTTGATGAAATTGAAACTTAAGATGAGGCCGCACAGTTTGAGGCGAGGCCCTGTGAGTAAGATGTCGAGCCTCTTTGATGAAACTTAAGCTTGAGATGAGGCTACACAGTTCGAGCCGAGGCCCTGTGAGTAAAATGCCCATCATCTTTGATGAAACTGAGGCACCTTGGGCGACGCACTTTAATGATTTGAAAGACATGGTGGTTCCCAATAAGAAACAGCTATGGTATGATTTTCAAGGTTCGTACTGTGTGCACATTTAACTCACAAATGATAATGGTGTCCTAGAGTTAGTGAGGCTCACGTGAATTTACGGAGAGTACAATCCACGACCTCATCGAACCCATGATTCAAGCGTCGTTTGGTTTTGACGTGCCAGATGAAATGGAAGATGTGTGGTCTAGATCATAATGGGAGAAAATCCAACGGTTGAGGTTCCTTCATCCTACCTATATAAAAGGCTAAAGCCCTACTTTCTTCCTTTTTCTTTCACTTCGCGAAAGTTAATATTCTAAGTGTTGAGAATCCCTGCAATTATTTTGGTACCTCCTCCATCCTTTTTCTGGAAAACACACCCATTTTCATCGTTTCCAAGCGTCTAGAACTCACGTAAGTGCCTTATATTTCTCAAATTTTCCATCTTATTTGGGTTAAATGGCTTATTCCTTGAAAAAAAGGTGTCTGGGGAGTCTTTCGAAGTTAATATAGCACTAATTTGTACTGAGATGGGCATACCTCCTGTGATTCCTACTGAGAGAATCATGGAGGCCATGGGGGGGTCCTCACAGTGCATGGATGATGCAGGAGGGCCTCGTAGACCGTAGTATCAGGTAGGGGACCTCCTTGTGGTGACGGATATAAAGAAGAGTGAGGTGGAGACCTTTAGGGAGAGGTATATGATCCCTAATAATATCGAGATATTCGTGGCGACCTCTAAGGAGAGAGCTTGCGTCCCTAGAAAGGGGTGTGTGGCGGTGAGCTGAAGTGATTTTTGCTTTTTTTTTCATTTTTATTCTTTTATTCATGTTTTCTGATCCATGCTTTGTACAGTTGCAGTTGACCGGTTCAAACTTGAGCAATCTGAGTGAGCCATCATCAAGGTGATATACAAGCTACCCTCAAAGAAGAGGTACTTCAAGAACGATCTTGGAGAGTGGAACCTCTTCGTGGCCTACCAACTAATGGCTACCAAAGGTAGAACAGTTAACGGTTCGCTTTCTTGTTTGATAATTACTTTCCTTCATGGCTTTCCTAATTGTCTGCCTCTTCTCTTGTAGCGTAACACGACAAGAAGGAATATGTCAAACTAGATGTGTTCGAGATGAAGCACTTGGGGAGGCAAAGAAGAAGAAGCCCCTGAGCTTCGGTTCTTCTTCTTACAAAAATTAGCGGGATAAGCTGGCTTGCCTCTCTAAGATAAACCCACCGCCTCCTCTTGAGAAGAAGGGGAAAAGGCAGAAACTTCCTTATAGAGGCCCTCCAAGAGGAAGTTGGTGTTGTTGAAGAATACTGGGTCTGACCCTCCACTCAAACGCCAGACCACCATTGGGGAGTTACTTCGATGACCCATTCAACCTGATCCTATTTTCGTCATGTAGATAATAGAGACAAAGGAGGTGGTTGAGGAGCACGCGAGTTTGGTGAGGAAGAGTAGGGGTAAGAAGTCGAGGAGCGTCCCCATGAAGAAAAACCTCAGAACTTCTTGGGGGTGGGGGGGGGGAAGATCTGAAGAGATTGCCTCCACTGTGATGGAGATGCTTCCTGTTGAGGTCTAGGGGGCTGTGAGGGTTCACCATAAATATTGGACTGATAAGTACTCATCGTATGCCGAGACCTGTGAAGCAGTCGACATGGTGGAAGCTGGGCTCGCCATATAGTCTCGTTCTCAAGGCTTCTTTTTAAACTCCCAAATGGAGATGAGGCAGCTGTAGGGCCTTAATAAGGAATTTCTTCAAAGGGCAAATGACATGGAGGTGGCCCTGAATAAAATAAAGATTGAGATGTCTTCAACCAATGTAGTCGTTAAAGCCTCCAAGTGAAGCAAGCTGAGGTAAAGTCGAGGATGGAGGCACTTTCCATGAAAAATAATGAACTAAAGAAGGAAGTCCATCTTTGCAAAGTCGAAGTGAATGCTCTGATGAAGTGTGTGGAGAACTCTAACAACTTACAAAGGATTACTTGATCAGCCTTGGAGGTTGCCATTAAAGAGAAACGAGAACTGAAGGCTCACGTCGATGAGCTAACTGCTGAGTCTACCCACTTGGAGCATGAATTGAACGGGGCAGGAGAAGTACCCGTGAATACCCACTTCCATGAAAGGGCTGAGTATGACGACCTTCGTCTGTATTGGAGGAAGATCGCCTACAATGAAGTCTTCCGAAGGCTTGTCATGCTGCATCCCCAGCTGAAGTTATCTTCCTTAAAAGAAGAACTCCAAGCGAACGAGTCATCCACCCATGCTAACGAAGTAGAGGACTTAGTGAAGGAGGTGGATGCCCAGGAGCGACCTCAGCAAGACAATGCTGCTATTTAGAATAGAAAGAGGCTTTCTATTTAAAATTTCTTTGTAACATTTATTTCTTTGTAATAAATATTGATTGTATATAAAAAGACTTTCTCAATTCCTCTGTGTTTGCAACTGATTGAGCATGACCAATTTCTTTGAACAAATTAACGTATGAGCTCTTCATAACCTTTTGAATTAAATTAACTTATGGGCTCGCCATAACTAACTTTGAACAAATTAATGTGTGAGCTCGTCATAACCTTTTGAATTAAATTAACTTATGGGCTCGCCATAGATAACTTTGAACAAATTAATGTGTGAGAGAGCTCGTCATAACCATTTGAATTAAATTAACTTATGGGCTCGCCATAGCTAACTTTGAACAAATTAATATATGAGCTCATCACAAGTAACTGAATTAAATTATGAGCTCACCATAAGCGTTTGTAATATTTAACGTATGAGCTCATCATACTTATTAAGTTATCTTATGGCTCGCCATAATTGACCTTAAGCGATAATAATTACCGTATGAGCTTGTCATCAATAACTGAATCAAATTATCTTATGGGCTCGCCATAATTAGCCTTAAGCGATAATAATTACCGTATGAGATTGCCATACTTAACTGAATCAAATTATCTTATGGGCTCGCCATAATTAGCATTAAGCAATAATAATTATTGTATAAGCTCGTCATAAATATTTGAATTAAATTAACTTATGGACTTACCATAACTAACCTTGGATGATAGTAATTAACGTATGAGCTCGTCATAACTAACATGAGTTGTTGAAAGACATCTTCATTAATCAATAGATTCAAAAGCAATGACCATGTCTTCACTGGTAATACATACGGAAGTGTTCCACATTCCAGGGGTGGGGTTGCACTTTCCCATCCATGTTTTCAATTAGGAAGGTCCTTAGTCTCTCGTCGCCTAATATACGGTATGGGCCATTCCAATTCGGACCTAGCGTACCAACACCAGCCTCTTTTGAAGAAGGAAAAATCCTACTGAGCACAAGGTCACCTCTTCTGAATGACTTCTTTTTTACCTTGGCATTGTAGTACCATGTCATTTTTCTCTGGTAAGATGCCAGCTTTATCTGTAAATCATCTCTCATTTCTTCAAGGAAATTGAGTTCACACTGCCTTAACTCATCATTTGATATTTCGTTAAAGTGCATGCGACGAGGTGAAAGAATACCTACTTCGACCGAGCTCATAGTCTCAGCCCCATATACCATAGAGAATGGGGTTTCTCCTGTTCCAGGTCGACTGGTAGTATGAATTTCCTACAATAAATGGGGAAGCTCGTCCTTCCATGCCCCTTTCGACGCATCAAGTTTCTTTTTCAAAAGGTGCTTGATGGTCTTGTTAACTGACTTATTCTGACTGCTTGCCTGGGAGTGATGAAGGGAGGAAAAATACCTCTTGATACCCAGTTCACCGCATAAGTCTCTAACCTTCTTATTGTCGAACTGTTGCCCATTGTCTGTTATGAGCGAGTAGGGAATTTTGAACTGATAAATGATGTTTTTCCAGATGAACTTGGACGTGTTCGCCTCAATTATTTTCGCCAATAGTTCTGCCACGCCCCACTTAGTAAAGTAGTCGATAGCGACAATCGCATGGCTAGCACTTCCTTTACCTTTTGGCATAGGGCCTATCAAGGCGACACCCCATTTAGCAAAAGGCCAGGGGCTAGACACCATAGTAAGCTCCTGTGATGGTTGCCTTTGGATGGAGGTGAAACGTTGGCATTTGTCACATTTTCTTACAAATTGTACCACTTCTTTATTTAGAGTTGCCTGATAGTATCCTTGCCTTAATACTTTCTGAGCAAGTGTTAGTCCCTTGGTATGGTTGCCACAAACTCCTTCATAAATCTCTCGTAGGACATAGTTAGCTTTTTCTTCCCCAGTACATCGTAGAAGCGGGGACGAGAAGTCTCTCTTATAAAGCACCTCATCCTGGAGCATGTAGTGGGTGGCTCGATGCCTGAGTTTGTGAGCCTCTTCTTTATCTTTGACAGTGTTTGATCATTCAGGTAGGCGATAATTGGTTGCATCCATGGTGGGGTCCCTTCAATCCACATTATTTCCTACCTCTTACAAGTAGAAGGCTTAAGGAGGTACTCTACTAGTACATTAAGCAGTTCAAAATCATTGTTCCTGGCCAGTTTTGACAAAGTATCCGTGTGCAGATTCTCAGCCCTTGGTATATGGGTCAGTTCAAATTTCTCAAAGTTGGGAAGCAGGTCCATTGCCTTTTTCAGTTATACTTCTTGCCTTTGTCCTTGGTTGTGGAGCTGACATTGACTTGACTCACAACCAGCTATGAGTCACTACAAACTATTAAGCTTTTGACTTGCATTTCTTTCGCTATCTCAGGCCTGCTATCAATACCTTGTATTTTGCCGCATTATTGGAGGTCTTGAAACCAAATCTTACCGTACAGTTGAGTTTGTGGCCATCTAGGCTCTTTAGTAATACACCAGCCCCAGACCCCATTTCTCCAGAAAATCTATTAACAAATAGTTTCCAAGCTGGGGTTTCTGATACTTCCATTACGACATTGATGTATGTTGCCTCAGTGAATTTTACTGTGAATTCTGCTACTGCTTATCCCTTTATTGAGGTTCTTGGCCGATACAAAATGTCGAAGTCACGTATTTGAGGAGGAGGCTTGTTAATACATGTATACTGTGGACCTGGAAATATAGCCTCAGCTTCCTAGAAGCCACCATTTCCATGTCAATGTTACACAACTCAGCTGGAAAAGAGCATTGCTCACGTAGTGGACAAGCAGTTGCATGCCGTCTTCTTCCATTTATAGAACTGAACTCACAACCTCTGCACTTATGACCAGATATAGTAGCAACGCTTCTTCCTCATTGGGCTTTGAGAGGAGGGGGGCTTGGCCCAAGTGCTCATTCAATCCCTGGAAAGCCTCTTCACATTCTTCATTCCATTAGAACCTCTTTTATCCCTTCTACCACCTTTGAGATGAAGTGGTTTAGCACTGCTAGATAACCTGTCAAACATTGTACTTTTTTGGGCTTGCATGGGAACTTCATATTCAGCATGGCCTTAATCTTTTCAGGGTTTTCTTCGATACCTCGCTAATTGACCATATAACATAAGAATTTCCCTGAAGCGACACCAAAAGCGTACTTCAATGGGTTTAGCTTCATCCGGTACTTCTTTAGGATTTTGAAGGTGGTTTCCAGGTGCTCGATGTGATCTGCTGTTTTGAGGCTCTTCACAAGCATGTTGTCAATGCACACCTCCATTGTCTTGCCTATGAGGTGGGCAAACATCCTGTTGACTAGCCGTTGATAAGTTGCCTCAATATTTTTCAAGCCAAATGACATGAAATTGTAGCAATAGAGGCATTTGTCAGTGATGAATGAGGTGTTTTCCTCGACTGTTGGGTATAATGAAATTTGGTTGTACACTGAGTATGCATCCATAAAGTTTAAGAGCTCATGGCATGCAGTGAAGTCAATTAATTGATCAATTCTTGGAAGCGAAAAGCTTTCTTTTGGGCCTGTTTGGTTGAGATTGGAAAAGTCTATGCAAACTCTCCACTTGCCATTGGATTTCTTTATTAAGACTGGGTTGGATATCCACTTTGGGTATAGTGTCTCCTTGATGGAGGTGTTGGATATAAGTTTTTGTACATCTTCTTTCAAGGCTCCGGAACTCTCCGGGTTCAATGATCTTCTTTTTTTCTTGTGAGGTGTAAACTTAGGGTCCACATTGAGTCGGTGGTAACTAATTTCGAGGTCGATGCCCACCATGTCTTCGTGCTTTCATATAAACATGTCTAAATTGTTAAGCAAGAAACCTTTAAGTCTCATACTTTCTTCAGACTTACGTTCTTTCCCTACTTGCAACACCCTTGTGGGGGTCGTGAGGATCCATTAGGAAAGACTCGAGCTCTTCCACTAGGGTTATTTATGTGTTTGATTCGGTGACCTAGGGCCAAAATCCACAGTGATTATCCCTTCTTCAGAGGCATCCATCATGTTGACGTCTCCCTTCTACTCAGAGGTATAACCTTCTTCAGGCACATCAACAATTTCAGCGTCCTCTAGGACCATGTTTACACTTCAAGGTTTGAACTTCCTCAAAAAGCTGAGGTAGGATTTCCTCGAGCCCTCCAGTTTCCTCGAACTGTGGCAATTCCTCTTTCAGATGGACATTTCAGACATAAATGGCGTATGGAAGTAACGGCTCCAAGTTCTTTCAAAGTGGGTCATCCCAACACCCCATGGTAGGCGAATCAGTGGTCTACAATGACGTATTCCATGTAGTTGTGTGCCATGAGTGAGGGTTCTCCCATTTTTACTGCTAGTGTGATCCTCCTTCTAGAAACAATACTATCCCCTGTAATACCATATAAGGGGACGGTTATGGGGGAGAGCTTATGGTCTACCATTATCTTGTCATAGGTGGTTCCAAACAAGATGTTGACGGAACTCCCATTGTCCACCAGCATGCGTTTGAGCTCATTTCTAGCTACAACGGCTCGTACCACCAGAGTATCGCAATGGGTATAATGAACCCTAGTGATGTCCTCATGTAAAAAGGATATTGGTGGGACGTACGAGGGGTGCTATTGACTAAGTAGTTTGTCATGGGAGGATCATTTGCTTCCCTCGCATAGTTTCTCTGAGCATTTCTTGACTCCCCTCCCACATGTGGGCCACCAACAATGGTGTCGATCTCCCTGATAGGGACATTATCTGCCTTAGCCGGGGGTTTTCTCTTAGGCATTTGTCTACCTTTTGGCCTATTTCTTTCCTTCTTGTGTTTTCGTCGAGGCGATTCATTTCTGCGATGTCACCTTACCTTACCACGTCTAGTTTTCCCATCGAATCTAGGATAAGACGCGTTCCTTTACACCTGATGGGTGTTTCTCCTTTCTCCATGAGGGGCCCTCGTTCTTGAGCATATTATAGGGGAAGTTTCCCTCCTGTAGCATGTTACCATCAGGTCGGCTAGTAGCATAGTTGGTGGAGGTGTCCATTTCCACCTCCCTTTACACAGGACCGATCTTCCTTCTACATGTTTGGGGGCAGGCCGTCGTATCATTTTCCTTGCCTTTTTGGAGAAACACTCTCTACTGAGGCATTTGGTATCCCGCCTGCTAGTGTATCTGCAAGAGTAGCTGTTGCATGGTAGCGTTTTGTTGGGCCAAGTTTATCATATTTATTGCTATCTCCCCTCCTTCCATGGCTACGCGCGCGACGGTACCGCCTCGCCTGTGTTGGTGTTGGGGATGACATAAGGTCACATTTGTTCGGATGACCTCTTTTTCAAAAGCCTCCTGCTAATTGTTTCTACCTTGCGACCCGTAGTGGCTAGAACTCATAATGTGTATTTGACTTGGAGCGAAAAACAGGTGTTTTATGTACTTTCTCTTTGCGGTGGTTCTTTCTTAAAAAACTAGGCTCTTCTTCAAGGCCTTTAATGACCTTTACCACAAGGATGTTCGTGGTTACATTGTTGATTTTCCCACATATGGCATCAATTTGTTGACCCCTAAAAATGTTCCAATGAAGTGGCCAACATATCCCAATGTCTCTCATGTCTACGTAAGCTAGATTTCTGCACACTTGGACAAATTGTTAGACACACGTAACCTTTTCCGGAAGGGGTGAAGTTGTCCACGTACACTTCGACAGTCAAGTCAATTCGAGAAATAATTATGGGTGTGGAAGAGCTTAAAATATTAGCCTCTAATAAAAGAAAGGGGGTCGGCTTTAGGAGATGAATGAAATAATTAGGTGGCAAGCATTTAACTTTTAGATTCTAAACTTGCATTACCTCTTAATGACATTAAGTGCGAGCTTTAATCCTTGGATAAGATGAACGAGGACCACTAGATGATAATGCACGTGGCCTCATCCGCATGATTGACCTTTCTAATCATAGGCAACAATTAATCATAGCCTTGAATGCTAGTACCACTTTGGTACTCACAAAGCCTAGCTTGCGGCTTGGACTTGACCAAATAGGTTTACAGCGGTGGCAGTGTCAATTGTGTGGTACAAGATTTGTCTAAGATTCTTGATGTCGCCTTGCCTTGCCCTGGATCGGTCCTTGCAATGGGGTCTACGTGTAACAGGGTCGACCAACCTCTTCCTACACAGGGTTGCTCAAACTCCTAAAAAAGGTTGTCCATGTAGAGTTGGATCATCTCTGTTAGTGTGTGGAACGTGGGGGGCATCCGAACTACTTGCCACATATATTGATTGGGACCACGTGCGGGTCCTAGTTTTGCAAGGCGTAACAAAAACTTCAAATTCAGGGTTTAAGGTAATTTTCCCTTCAATCAATGGAGAATTCATTTAGGTCCATTAAGAAAATAAAAATAGGATAAATCTGAAAGAACAACTTACAGAAATATCCTGAAATTAGAGGTCTTTTGAAAAATAATATGAAAAATGTTTTGAAATTAAAAAACATAGTGTAAAGTCAAGTGAGACTTTTTAATTAAACCCTTGTTCGATTTTCATTTTTTTCAAAATAGATTTTTCTCATTTTCAGCAACATATTTTTCAATAAAATAATATTACGCAAACTCAAATTTTCTTTATTTTTTTAGCACACATTCTCCATCAATCTAATATTCCAAGATGTATTCTTAACTTTTTTAATGGGGTTCAAACATGCTCTAAAATTGACATATATAACCTGTTTGATTTTCATTAATTGGGAAAAAATGAATTTTGAATATATTTATTGTGTGAATGTATGACTGAAAAAAATCATGTCACAAACTATAAAATAAATTAGTGGATGTCAAACATGCATAATGTCACTTTTTTTTATTGAAAAATGATGAATTATGTACATTGTCACTTTCTTTATCATAAAAACTTAATTTACATTTAAAACAATACAAAAGAAATTAACGTCTAAAAGAAATTCTTAAAAGTAAACTGAAAATTTAGCCAAAGATGTATTGTTCTATTAGCAATTGATTGTGTGACATTTTAACTAAAAAGTGGCACAATATGCTTTGTCACATTTTAATGAAAATGTCACAAATCATGTAACTTGACTTCTCTTAATATACTATATGACAAGAAGAATTTTATCCCACTATATTAAACCCTTGTTTGAGCCTTATTTTGGGGGAAAATATATTTTTGAATAGTAATTTTTTGGAGAATGTGTGGTTAAAAAAAATTCTATTTACGTGTAAAATTATTTTATTATACAATGTATGGTTGAAAATAAGTTTTGAAAAAAATGAGGCTCAAACAATAGCTAAATTTCAATCCTACAAAAAGAAAAAAAAAATAAATAGTTAAACGAAATCCAAATAAACTAATAATAAATAGATGCTTCAAAAAGATTAAATGGTGTTTGTGTATGTGGCATTAAATATTGACACAATTCAATTAAGTGATAGAAATTAACATAATTGACAAATACTCAAAAAAGTGACAAACACCAATCAAAACTTTAGAATAGATCAAGATGTTGTTGATTTTCTTCTACATATCTCTTTATGATTATGTTTCATTTTATTGATTAAAGGTGTGTTTATCTCCCATTATTAGGAGAAAAATAGAGTATGAATAGTATTTTTTAGAGAACGTGTGATTGAAAAGTAAAGTAATTTTATTAGTTTGTGTGTAAAATATTTTATTGGGTGAATGTGTGGTGGAAAATCTTTCTGTAGCGAATAATTTTTTGTAATAATGGTAGCAAACAAGAGCTAAATATAGAATACAACTTCATTTTAAGAACACAAGCCCCTATAAGTTGGAAGTGACTGAAAATAATAATAAAAAATAATAAACACCAACCAAAACCTTAGAATATCCAAGAGATGGTTAATTTGTGTTGTATATGTGGAGAGTGTAACACAAGTTTATTGGATCAAAATAGTCGATACCGGAGTGGAGTGCACCAAACGGAATAATTTGCCCTTAAAATTCAACAATTTGCTTCTACATTTTGTCTATTCGTATTATTCTTTTCTTATATTAATTAAACATCGAACATAATTTCATTTAAGAACACAAAAACCTATAAATTGGAAGTGATAGAAATTCAAAAAAGTGACACAACATGTCTCCTTTAGTTCACGTTGCTGATTAATAAGAATTTTTCGAAATATTCAATGTAATATTTGCAATGCATCTTTTCAATTGAAAAACCTTAAACGATGAAAAAATAACGACTCAAATATGACCGTTAGAATTGAATTTAACAATCCAATGTCAATTTCATTTTAAAATATCAATATTATTATAACGAATAATGCTAAATGTACATTGTGGGTTTTACATCCTTGTGTATATTTCATTGGAGTTTAAAAAGTGTTGGGTGAGAAAGTGTGTTTTTTTAAACTGTCCAATTACGTGTCACCACATTGTTCAATGTAAAAAAATAGTGTAAAAAAATGTACATATAGCATGATTGTATTATAATTCTATTTATGTGAATTTGAATTATCTCGATCGTATAATTTAAAATAAAACATGATGATATATTTAAGACTCAAGTGTTGCAGTGAACCATATAATTTTTTTAATTAAAAAAGCGTGAAAAAAATTCAAAAAATAAAGAAGACCCCAGCATTGTGGATGAATTAGAGTTTTTTTAATAAAGGTAATAATAATTAAGAAAGCAATTACGCATGTTCAAGTGCTTAACAATGAGGAAATAATGCTTCACTTTACCGTATTAAATATGTATGGAAGAAAAGTTAAAAATGTGTATCAATCAATTTTATAGCATCAGGGCCGTACTTGGCTGGGAACCTATAATTTTGGAATCCTTTTGAAAAATTACTTACTATAAATATGGGTCTAAAATATAAAATACTATATTTTCCATTATTATAAGCGTATTTCATACGTTATAATATAAACAACGGGCTGAAAAGAGGCGATTTCATAGTTTTAAATCTGATATTTAAACCCTCCAACTCAACTAAAATCGAAATCATAAGATGAAATCTTGATCAAATCAAAGCCAAACATGATTAAGGGTTGCTTTGGCTACCTTTCATTAACACAAATATACAGGTTCATAAATTTTTACTTTTGATTGAATTAGTTCATATTTTGTTTGATTATTGAGTAACAAATTATGCACTTCATGACCATTCAATAAAATAAAGAAATTATAAGCTAATTTCGCATGATAACTACTAATGAATGTCCTTATTTAACTGCTCGAATCATGAACAAGATTTCAACCTTGATTTTGGTGTTGTTGAGATTTTTTGTTGTAAATATGAAATTTCATCTTTATATTAATAATTTTGAGTTAGTATATATGAAGATTCAACTATTGATCAACTCAAGTGATGCATACAAGGTGTTTGTAAAAATATAAATACAAATGTGGGAGAAGAAAAGTGACATGTTCTGTCAATTTTTTTAAGAA
This sequence comes from Fraxinus quadrangulata, assembly GCA_903798255.1. Classification (NCBI taxonomy): domain Eukaryota; kingdom Viridiplantae; phylum Streptophyta; class Magnoliopsida; order Lamiales; family Oleaceae; genus Fraxinus; species Fraxinus quadrangulata. The sequence goes on along the minus strand of CAIGRB010035477.1, from coordinate 44,783 downwards.
TGTCACAAACTATCTAAATTTTATTTTTGGACAAATTAAAGATATGTGACTGTGTGTTTGTGAAAATTTAAATGTGAATATGAATACAAACTTTGTTTTCAATTAAAAAGTGACATAACGTAACACTTCATTTATATTTTGCATATGAATTAAGTTGTTAGAATTTGAAAGTGATATGCTCGGTCACTTTTTGTACAAAAGTTACGGACTATCTCATTTGAATTCTTTTTGGATCAACTAAAGATATGCATACATGTGTATTTGTGAAAATTTAAATTTAAATATGAATATGAATTCAAATTTATTTTCCATTAAAAAATGAGGTAATGTAACATTTTAATTGACCTTTTCATATGAATTAAGATGATAGAATTTAAAAGTGGCATTCTTTTAAGAAACTTGTAGATCAGCTATCTTAATTGAATTCTTTTTGAATCCATGAAAGAGATGCGTACATTTGTGTTTGTGAAAATTTAAATATGAATATGATTGCAAACTTTAATTAAAATTAGAATGTGACATGAAATAACACTTTTTTTTTTTTTGTATTTGCATATGAATTAATGTGCTAACATTTAAAAGTAACATGATGTGTCACTTTTTTTTAAAAAAGTTGCCAACTAACTATCTCATTTGAATTGCTTTTTAATCAATTAAAGAGATGCATATAACATCTTTGTGAAAATTTAAATATAAATATGAATTCAAAATGTTCTTTACATTGAAAAGTGATATGATATAACAACTTATTTGTCTTCTATATGAATTAATGTACTAAAATTTAAAAGCAACATACTCTACCAATATTTCTAAAAAAAGTTTCACACTATTTCATTTATATTATTTTTTAAATATAGATAAAATTAATGTCTAAATCTATTATGAAGGTAAATGGGACTTTTTTGAAGGAGTCAATGTATAATACTATTAAAAGTGACATGTCATATCGCTTTTAATACAACTACTACTATAAAAGTTTTTTGTATTGATGCATTAAGTTCTTGCAAGAAATAATGCATGTTATCATTTGTACGAAATCTCGTCAATAAAATAATTGGTGTATTCTTATCTTTTAACATCGTGCCACTTTATTTAAGGATAACAAATTAATTGTTTTTCTTTTAACTCATGTTTTTGTGTTACCTCTTTTGAGTTATTTACGGGTTATGTTTCTTCATTCATCATGTGAGATTTTTGTTATTTTTTCAAAATATTCAAGACAAACTTTGAAATTCATCCTTCAAATGTAAAGTCCATAAACAACAAGTTTGTAATAACAATTCAAAAATGACCGCAAGAAATTGACTTAATAATCATGGTTTAGACTACATAATTTTTTACACTGACATTGATAAGGGAAAGTAATAAAAAGGAAAATTAATAATCATAGTTTGACATTCAATAATCATTCAAGATAATTTTTCGACGTTTAAACTTTGTCCACAAAATATTTATCATAGTCGTGTTGCAAGCTTTCTACAGATTTCGAATTGCTCAAAATGAATAATCAAATGAAATTTTTTGATGATAAAATTTTTAAGAAGATAAAAAAATTCTAATTGGAAAGAGGGGTCCAGCCTATCGTTTGGGACGAATTTGAGTGTAATTAATGCGATCAATAAAGATGTAATTAGTTTTAAGCGTATTATTCAAATTTTTCCTTTTTTAAAGTAGTAGGGTTTGGATTCTAGCTTTAAGTATTGATCTGGCCCATGGATTGCCAATTACTGAATGAAAAAATACATAACTACAAAAGTTTCAAGATATACTTTCAAAAATTAGAAACTTGTGAAAAGTTTTGAAAATCAATAATTTTGTGAATTAACAATTAATTAAACAGATCAATACCATAATAACAGACAATTTATGATCCCAGTTACGTAATAATCACAAATCACATAAGCTCACAGTCACAATGACATAAATTGTGAGTCACAATTAGAAATTTAGTTGCAAATTACACATTTATTTAGGTCACATTGTAGACATAAATAAATAAAATAATTAATGGATTAAGTTGATTTAAATAATTGCCCAATTAAGTTTATTAAAGTCAACTAGGGTCCACATAATAATTCAAAAGCTCATCCCACTTTTTCAAAATTCATAATTATTCAATTATTCCTTTTAATTAAAGATAATTGAGTGATTACCAAATTGATTATGAATTCCCCTATAAATAGGACCGAAGGTCCATAATATTTTACAAGTGAAAGTGCAAAAGAAAATCATGAAGTGCTGAAAAAATTTTAAAGTTGGAGAAAGAGAAGAAATTCTCTCAAACCTAAACTCTGCGAACACCAAGAAGATCAAAATCTTCTTCAAATAAGCAAGTCCAAGTCAAGTTCAAGAAGATCAAAGTCTTCTTCTAATCAAATCAAATTCAAGTGCAAATCCCAAAGTGAAAATTCAAGCCCCAAAATTCAAGTGCCGAACAAGCCAAGTTCTCAACAAATCAAATATTCAACAAATCTAGAAGTCCATGATTCAAGCCATGCCCCCCTCGCCTTCAAACATTTAGATCATTAATTAGAGGATCATGTAGTTATTTAGTTACAAGAAGATTAAAATCCATTTGTATTTTTCAAAAAATACAATTTGTAATGATTTTGATATTTTAATATGCGAAATTCTTCGTACAAAAATACTTGGCACGCTCGGTGGGACCATCATTTCGTCTCATCTTTTGATCTCAGAATCTTCAAGTTTCAACCACTACATCAACAATGGCAAGCGAAAAGGAAAACAAAATTATGACTCATTTTGAAAGACACTTGCTGAACTCTTCGATGCGATTAGAGCTTGAACGAAAATTGGGAAAACTCAACTGGTCCCACAATTGGGGAAGTTCTCTAACAAAGACAAAATGAAAATTGCTTACAAGAAGCCGAATTCTCGTTGGACAGAAAAGACCAAGAGTTCGGTAAAAAGCTCTCATTTTGGTTCAATCTCCAATGGCATATCCATGTCTGGATCATTTCATACTACTTCTCCGAAAGATGGGGAGACTATACTTTATCTAAAGAATCACCCGAGATAGTGATGGTCAGGGAAGCTACATTGGGCTCTGATGATCGAATCCAACAAATGACTCTATCCATTGAAAAGTTAACAAAGTCATTAGATGAAAAAGATGCACAGATTGCTGAACTTATGCACATATCGGAGTTGTAAAATTCGTTAGTTGAAGGCAATCAAGAAAATGTAAGATCTTCCAAAGCTAAAGATCCAGAAGCCCAAGAACGCCAACAAATGCAAGATATACATTATCAAACAATTGTTCAAAATGTGTTGCTCGGCGCTACTCAACTCTCTGTTGGCTCTCTATTCGTCCAAAACCTTCAACATAAGATTGCGAACACCATTCGTGCCTAGTATAGCAATCTTCATTGGTTTATGCCAAGTTGCCACTTGGATGCCAACCTTCAAAATTCCAATGTTTTGATGGGATGGACAAGCAAACCAACATGTTGCTCATTTCATTGAAACGTATAACAACACAGGTACTTAAAATGATACCATGTTGCAGCAGTTTGTACGCTCCCTCAAGGGTGCTGCATTTGAATGGCATTTAGACTTACCGATCGGGGTAGTTGATAGTTGGAATAAACTCAAGCAAGAATTCTTAATGCGCTTTTAAAGCACCAGGCGAACGTCGGCCTTCTAGAACTTGCTCAAACGAAGCAGAGCAAGGAAGAGCCTGTTGTAAAATACATCGAATGTTGGAGGAACCTTGTGCAACTGCAAAGAATGAATCAGTGAAACATCTTCCATTAACATGTGTGTATAATGCACGCATTGAATATTACTCTATAATCTCAAAGCAAATATGCCTCACTCATTTGAAGAATTGGCAACACACACTCATGACCTGGAGCTCCAAATTGTAGGGTATGGAAGTTACCTGCTAGTTATCCACGTGACAAGAAAGATCCTAAGAAAGAAATAAAGAAGGATGTCAACACAAATAAGTCCGAAGAAGCTATGACAATCGATACTATCCCTGCAAAGATAGCCTTCCAAAAGTTGAGCTCAAATCCAAAACTGAAGCCCAAGTTTAGACCTAACAAAGGACCTGCCCAAACTAGATGTCATGTGATTTTAAAAGAACTTGAAGAAAAGGAATACCCATTCTGAAATTTCTGGAATTCTGAATGAACTTCTTGTAGAAGATAATCAAACTTCAAGCACCAAAGAGACCTAAGGAAACTGGTAAGACTAATCATTCTTAAGTATTGTAAATTTTACATAATTATCAGTCACCTAACGGAAAAATGTTGCATCCTGAATGATCTTATTGTTCGCTTGGACAAAGAAAATAAGATCAAACTTAAAAATGGAGAAAATCCAATAGTAGTCTGCTTGATGGTTTTATTTGGATCATTTGATACAATTTTCATTGCAAAGAAGGAGCGACATTCCCTCATAGATACAATGCCAGTAAATCTTCAGTTGAGGAGTTTGAACTTAACTTCCAGAATGAGCCATCTCAGTGGAGTTTGAGATAGATGAAGGAATCAACATCAATTACGTCTATCCAGAATGGGTGGGCCACATCTACCCATTCGTCCAACCTTTTACGAAATTATGAAATATGACTTAGAAGTTCGGGAGTCTAGTTCAGAGTCCAAAGATGAGATTGGTGATGACTGGTCCACCTTCATGAGCAAGAAATAAAAATATTGAATGTTGGACAAAACAAGTTAAATATCCCTTTCTATTCTTCTTGCATGACCAAAATTTGTGGCACTGGGTATGGAAGTTTAACCCAATAAAGAAGTAACACCAGAAGAAAATCAGGGGACATGGACTCTTATGAAAATATGTCATTGAAAGGCTCCACAATCTTCAAGTATCAGTGTTTATGACGATAAATCGAGACTAAGAAGGGGACCAAGAAACTATCGAAAGAGAAAATCTAAAGTCAAATCAAGAGTGTCTATTAAAGCAACATACATAGAAATTGCTTTACGCGCTCCTTTTGGACTACTAACCCTAGATGATTATTTTCCTAATGGTTTCTTTGACAAGGAATGTTTTACTTCCAATGTTATCAATGTAGAAGAGAAAAATGAGGTGAGGAACGTATTGAGAGAGAGTTCAAAGTAGAAGAATACTATCTCATGACTCTACAATATTCCTTCCAATATGAGTTTAGCAGAATCTCTTTGTCTTCCTTTCGATGATCGAATATCTTTAATCGTGGTATTGATCGATTCGAAAGTATACAAAGGCAAAGACTTAAAACATGTTGGATCCACAACCCGACAAGACTGTATGGCCGCCTTTCATTTGGCGATGAAGATTTAAAACTAGGTTCTCATTTACATGTATGTTAGTGATTATATTCGAAAATGCAGGATAAATCACATAATGATCGATTGTGGATCTACAGTAAACATTATACTAGTCAAGACAATGTAGAAGATCGAAATTAATGTTAGTGATTTGTCCAAGAACAAGATCATGATTCAAAGATTCAACTAGAAAGGTCAACAAACTATTGGCATGATTCGCCTAAAGCTGCAAATAGGAGAGTTAATTTCCTTAGCTCTCTTCCATATCATTGATGTTAAAACATCCTATGAGTTACTCATTGGACTTGTTTAGCTGCATGAAACTGGAGTGGTACCTTCGAATTGGCACCAATGCTTCAAATATAGCTGAGACGCAAAATTCAAATGTGTGGAAGCTGAGTCCAAACCATTCCTTGAAGAATAATCTCATTTTTCGATGCAAAATTTTACATGGAAGATGAAGAATATAATTCTGCAGGATTATCCATGTCCGGACTCAAAGTCAAAAAAGTGTAAGCGGTGACGATACATCAGTTATTGTTCCACCTCATCAACTTATTAAACGTAAATCAAAATTTACATTTGAAGGATTTTCTAGAGGCAAAAAACCTCAAATGGAACGAACCGATGTTAAGGTATTGAGAAAAGAGTTAACTCTTTCAATACCTAGTATTCCAAAATTATTTCTGCCACCATCAACTTATGACAGCCTTGGGAGAACGTAAATCTACTTCAAAAACTTTGATATCTTTCCAAACATATCAAAGCTCTGTATTTCTAGCTCGTTCAAACAAGATATGCCAGGTACTAAAGGAGCACATGAGTCAAAACAGACTTTCAAAAGATATTACAATCCTCAAGTTAAAAAGTTATTTAAGATTGCTGGATTTGGGAAAGGAGAGCCATGCAAATTGGGTGATTTTGATGTTGTCCTTTTGGGTAGGCGTATCCCTTCTGATTCTGATGGAGCCCCTATGTGGCAATCTAGGTATGATTTGGGATATGATTCAAATCTACCGAGAAATACTAAACTCAATAAGGTTTCGTTAAACCCAATCATGATTCAAATATATAAAGTTACAAAAAAAAAATAAAAAACAAAATAGAACGGTCGAGACCTTCAACGTTCGATCGAATTGAAAATGACAATGCTAGAGTTTTGGTGTTTAAAAGGTTTAAAGGAGAACCCTCCCCAGTAGTTGACATAAAAGGTAAAAAAACCTCAAATGGAAACAACCGATGTTAAGGTATTGAGAAAAAAGTTAACTCTTTCAATACCTAGTATTCCAAAATTGTTTCTGCCACCATCAACTTATGATATCCTTGGGAGAACATAAATCTACATCGAAAACTTTGATATCTTTCCAAACATATCAAAGCTCTATATTTCTAGCTCGTCCAAACAAGATATGCCAGGTACTAAAGGAGCCTATGAGTCAAAACAGACTTTCAAAAGATATTACAATCCTCAAGTCAAAAAGTTATTTAAGAATGCTGGATTTAGGAAAGGAGAGCCTCGCAAATTGGGTGATTTTGATGTTGTCCTTTTGAGTAGGCGTATCCTTTCTGATTCTAATGGAGCCCTTATGTGGCAATCTAGGTATGATTTGGGATATGATTCAAATCCACCGAGAAAGACTAAACTCAATAAGGTTTCCTTAAACCCAATCATGATTCAAATATATGAAGTTCCAAAAAAAAATAAATAAATAAAATAGAACGGTCGAGACCTTCAACGTTCGATCGAATTGAAAATGACAATGCCAGAGTTTTGGTGTTTAAAAGGTTTAAAGGAGAACCCTCCCTAGTAGTTGACATAAAAGGTAAAGCTTCTGTCTTCTAAACGTTAAGTGAATACTTCTTCATCTACTCAAATTGATAAGAATGTACAAGCTCTTTAGAAGTCATCTTAAAGATAATCTGCATTTTCTTGAGTGGGAATTAAAACTTCTAATCTAATTCCAAAGCCCAAACTATCAAGAAGATGACAAAAAAATCAAAAAGTTTACTCATCCCTAAAGAGTGATGAAGATAAAGAAGAAATCTCTGTCAATCATTGCTTTTTAAGAAGCTTGCAACTCAAAATCTGAGTCTGAAAACTCTGCCACAACAAATGAACCTGAACCATCCCTACCTACATTTGAAGAAGGGAGATAATCTACTGTAGATGACTTGAAACAATTGAACTTGGAGACTGAAGAAGACCTGAGACCAGTGTTTGCAAGTGCTCTCCTCAATCATAAAGAGGAATCCGAGTACATCCATTTGCCTTAGGAATACAAAGACATATTTGCATGGTCTTACAAAGAAATGCTGGGGTTAGATCCTAAGGTTGCAGTATATCGCCTTACAGTAAGACGTGAAGTTCATCTGATTAAACAACATCAAAGAAAATTTCGACCAAAAATGATTCTTCAAATTGAAGTGGAAGTTAACAAACTTATTGAAGTGGGATTTATATATGAATTCAAGTACCCAACTTGGATCACAAACATTGTTCTTGTTAAGAAAAATAATGGACAGCTATGAGTCTATATAGACTTTCGAGATTTCACCAAGCATATCTAAAAGATGATTTTTCCACTTCCAATAACTGAGTTGATGGTGGATGCAACTACTGGGTCTCAAGTCTTATCTTTCATCATTCTGTACTCTTAAAAGCATATATTATTACACAGTTATGAATTTTGGATTAAAAAATGCAAGGACAACCTACCAGCGGGCAATGCAAAATATCTTCGATGACATGCTGCATAAGAACATAGAATGTTATATGGATGATCTTGTTGTTAAAACAAAGAAACGTGGCGACCATCTAAAGACTTACGGGATGTTCTCAGAAGACATCGACGACATCAGCTAAAGATAAATCCTCTAAAGTGTGAATTTTGTGTCACCTTAGGAAAATTTCTTGGCTTTATTGTTCGACATCGAAGCATTGAAAATAGATCAATAAAAATGACGCTATAATTACATGTCAGAGCCAAGAAATGTGCATGAGTTGAAGAGACTTTAAGGAAAGCTTGCATACATTCGAAAATTTATCTCCAACCTTATTGGACGTTGTCATCCATTCAATAAATTGTTAAAGAAAAAATGTACCATTTGAGTGGTATGATGCATCTAAAAATTCTTTTCAAAGCATTAAGCAATATTTATCTCATTTTCTAGTACTCACAGCTCCAACTCCAGGAAAGCCACTGACTTTCCATATTGCAGCGCAAGAATATTCTTTAAGAGCACTTCTTGTCCAAGTCAATGATAAAAGAAAAGAGAATGCTGGTAGGTACTGAATGAAGTATTCACCTATTGAAAAATATGTCTTGCGTTAATCTTCGCGGCTAAAAAGTTGAAGACATTATATGCTATCACACACAATCAATCTTGTTTCAAATATTGATCCATTGAAGTACATAATGTCCTAGCCAATTTTTTCCGAAAGGATTGGAAATGGGCACTTGTGTTGTCTTAGTTTGATATTAAATTCATTCCACAAAAGACCATTAAAGGACATGCTCGATAGATTTTCTCGCTGACCATCCAATTTCAGTGGAATGGGAACTTTAGGAAGACCTTCCAGATGAAGAGTTATGTTTACTTAAGTTATACCATCATGGAGACTATACTTCGATGTGGCAGCTCGAAGTTATGGTGTTGGGGTAGGAATAGTCTTTGTTACTCATAGTGATCTTGTTATGCCTTACTCTTTTACTTTAACAGAGAAATGTTCAAACAACTTGGCGAAATATTAAGCCCTTATCCTTGGCTTAGAGATAACATTAGATATAGATATCCATCAATTGGAAGTCTTTGGAGATTTTAAATTGATAATCAACCAACTTTTAGCCAGGTATGAAGTAATAAGTTAGACTTGAAGTCATATCATGAGTATGCATCAACACTTATGAAACGATTTGCTTCGGTAAAAATCAAATTTGTGTCTAGAAGTGAAAATAAGGAAGCTGATGGCTTAGCAAATTTGGTCATTGTTTTAGTAGGTTGAATGAAGACTTTTCCACCCCATATCAATTGCTCAAAGATTCCATCATTATTACCCAGTAATCTGGAAGAGAACAATAGTGTCAAAGTAATTGATGATGAGGAAAGTGAAGATTGGAAACAGCCAATAATCGATTTCCTTTAACATCAAAAGTTACTAGATAATCTACGACGAAAAACTGAAATTAAGAGTCGTGCATCTCGCTTTGTCTTTTATAAAGGAACACTTTATCAACGATCATTCATGGAGTTTTCCTTCGATGCTTAAGTAATGATGAAGGAACACATGTTGCGGAAGAAGCCCACTCTGGAATTTGTGGTGTTCATCAATTTAGACTGAAACTCCATTTTTGAATAAAGAGGATGAGATACTACTGACTAACTATGATACAAGACTGAATGGATTATGCAAAGAAATATGAAGCTTGCAAAGTTCATAAAATTTCATCCACCAACGTCCGGAACTATTACATTTGACAGTAGCTTCTTGGCCATCTAATGCATGGAGTCTTGAGGTAATTGGACCTATAACTCCGAAGTCTTCAGTTGAGCATTCATACATCCTCTCCAGGACCGACTACTTCTCTAAGTGGGCTGAAGCCATACCATTGAAGGAAGTAAAGAAAGACAATATTGCAGATTTCATTCGTATCCAGATCATTTATCGATATGGGGTCCCACCACACATCACTAACAATGAAAAACCCTTCTGTAATAGCCATATAAATAATTTATGTACAAAGTTTGGATTCAAAGAATACAACTCATTCATGTACAGTGTAGTAACTAACAGCTTAGCAGGAGCATTCAATTAAACTTTGTGCAGTCTGCTACAAAAGGTTGTTTCCAAATTAAAAAGAGATTAGCACGAAAGAATCGATGAAGTCTCGTGGGATTATCGAACTACTTATCAAACTCCAACACATGCCACTCCTTACGCTTTAGTGTACAGAGTGAAAGTTGTAATTCATTTGGATTGTTAAATTCCGTCACTTTAAATTTTTGTCTAGAAGGTTTGACAATAGAAGAAAATGTGCATCTTCAATTGGAAGAGCTAGAAGTTTTGGATGAGAAGAGATTAAAGGCACAAATGCACCTGAAATGCTATCAAGCTCGGATGGCAAAGTCTTTCAACAAAAAGGTGTGACCAAGATCATTTCAAGTTGGAGATTTGGTATCTTATGTATGCAAGCAAATCATAATTAGAAGAAAAACAAGAAGCAAGTTCCAACGTAAATGGGATGGTCCATTTCTTGTTACTCTTGCACTCACTAATGCAGCATACAAGATTGTTAATAAAGATAGACTACAAATCGGACCAATCAATGGAAAATTCCTAAAGCGTTTTTACTCTTGAAGTTCTTTATTTTGTAAATTTTTCATTGTAATAAAATGTAGTACTTCTAGCCCTCAAAAAGATAAACTGTGAACGGTCCTAAATAAACAAAAAAAAAATGTGTTCTTGTAATGAATTACATTCCATTTGATCCCTTTTGGGTATGTAGGTAGCTTGAATAAATTATAAATTCAAGTTTAGTCACGACCAATAAATTTATTCAATTTGTTTATTATTTTCTGCAATTAAAAAATACACAAAAAATACGAAGAAAAGTTCATAAAAAATGATAGCAAATCAAATTTCACACAATATGGTCCTAAAGAGAATAAAAAAGTCTTACTCTATCAAAATCACTTGCCATTGATCACTTGTAAGAAACTATCTTCAAGAGTCATCCTTTTCAGGTCAATGGATGTTATGCTAGTGACATCTCTAGTATGTGATTCTTCTAATGTGGTCTTCGGAATTTCAATCATACTCTTTTATTCCTGATGGGTTCGAAGCTCATGACAGAGACTGTCTAACTCAGAAGTTAGGTGACTAATTTTATCTTACAATGAAAAACATGTGGAATCCTCTACTTGTAACTGAATATTCAAAAGTTTCAACTGCTTAGCCTTTTCTTCAGGGGTTGGACCCTCCAAGTATTGCTTTGTTTCAAATAAATAAAAGTCAACTTCTTTCAAACACACCTCTATAAGTTTCATCGAAAGTGTTGGATCTGTGCGAAATGAGCTGGTAATCACATTTTGAAGAGTTGAATTATTCTCATCCCACCAAGATCGGATGTTGAAAAATTCATGCTTCAAAATGTCTCTAAAACACTTCTGAAGATAATTAGTTATGGCTTCTTGCAACCTTCAAGGAGACTATTTAGTTATCCCAGATGGGAGACCAGATATGAAAGAACAAATTGGTGCAACCCCATGATTGTTTGAAGGAGGAATGTTAACTTAAAGCCAATGAAGATGGAACAATTGGGGACCTCTTGATTCATCTCTGAAAAGGTAGCCCTCACAGTCTCAGAATTCACTTCATTTTTATTATTGAAATCATCTACATTACGCGCTGAAACACCTTCATTAATGGTGTTTTGGTCTTTGAAAGGAGGGCCGTGAAAATCATTAGTAACATCTATTCCTTGAAATGCATCGATTTTCCCATCATTCTCGTCAGTCTGATCTTGCAAAAAATTTTGATTCATGGAGAAATTCAGTCCCTCAGGAAAGCTATGAAAACCTACAAATAAAAAAAAGATGATTTAAAAAATATATGGTTAAAAGAAAACAAAGAACACAACAACATTTCGAGTCCTAGGTGACATGTCTAAAAATCCTCCATCTGATGGTGTATTCGGGAGACTGATGTCAATGTTAAAAACTTTGAGGTCACCTTTTGAAGGACTTGGAATAGCTTGAAGTGGTCTTAGTTTTATCGATCTCTTCATTTTATATATTCGAGAAAGATAAGCCTGAAATTGAAATTTGATACATGAGATCAAATACAAATGCTATGTTAAAATTTTAAAAAAAAAATCGTACATGATCTCTAGAACTTTCATCTTCCAATGTTAGAGTTTTTTTCAGGGGTGTGAGATGCTTGATCTCTAGGACAACTGTGGTCTCGAATCAAAATTGCTTCAGGTATCTTATCAGGAGGCTCAGAGGTAAAAGCAAACTTTGTTGAGGGAACTATAATTTTAACTTTCTTAATACCTCTTTCATTTTGAAGTTTTGGTTTCCTCTTTCGAGAAGTCTCTTTAGGAATGATATTTGGAGGGTTTAACCATTTGGCTATGATCATGTTTGATAGATCAAAAACAAAGTCACGACTCTCACTAGAAGATAAAATCTGCACTTGAATCTTGGTCGGATTAGCAACACTTGGTTATTCCACCAACCTTTGTACTCAACATCAACATTTTGATGTGCATCCTTCATATACTCTAGATTATGAAATATAGATCCACTTATCGTCCAAGTCAAAGACAACCAAACGTGATACATGTTGCATACATTGGGAGCAATATCCAACTTTCTTGGTGAACCGGGAAGTTTTTGCCTAAAGTCGTATTGTCTCGCAAACTTGTGAAAATTATATGCCTCAAGAATAAAATGAGAGTTTTCTCGACGATAGGAAATAAATTCCAATCGAACACTCATCACAAATTTTAAGGTATTTGTAGACCTTGGTTGGTCATCCAATCGTACATTGGGATGAGACGATGAGGAAAATTAATTCTAACAAAAGTCATTAATATCCATTATTTCACGAATAAAGTCCCGACAATCAACAACGTTTTTCTCCAAAGTTTGGAAAACATTCAAAGTGCCAACATTTCTTAGGATTATAGGACGAGAATAACTCTTGTCCACATGAGTATAAATATCTCGGACAAAATATGTTGAGGCCCAAGCATAAAGAAAGTGTCCAGGAAATGAATGTGAAATTGAGCCAAGGTCCTGGCTTGACTTGTGGTTAGACGGTCATGTAAGTCCTCTATAAATGTTTGCTAATAAGGGAGGAACTAGGCTGTAAGTGTCCGCCTGCCATCCTAGAAGATGCTTTAAGTTCCAACTCTTATACATTCACCCCTAGGTGGAAAAACGAAATGACAAAGTCATGGGAAGAGGTAAGCTGCTATTTCTAACTTCTCTTCTTCTTCTATAGACAAAGATATTAACAAATCGCTCCAATGACTCTGATCCCAAAGAGAAATATCTCTCGTCTTGTCTATAACCATATGCCTCATATTCCTTTAATGTCCTTCGATGATGCATCTTGAATGGAATTAGACTCGTAGCATTCTTATAATTTTTGTTTTTTCGAGGATTCTGGGCACAACCATTAAAATCAATCCAATCTTCATAACTAATGCAATCAGTTATGTGGCATTGGCAATCAATGTGAAAACATTAAAGAGGTACAGACAAGACTTGGTAAGATGATATGTCAACTCTGAAAGGCTGGAGAACACTTCTTTATAATAATGACACGTGATTGAATGTCCACTTATTTCACGAATGTCCTAAAGAGAATGCCAATTTCACCATCGGCGGTCACAAAGGTGTTGGTTTCTGGACACCAAACCTCACAAAGAGCTCTGAGTTTGGATGCTGATAATCTTTTGTAGCAAGGTTGACTGCAGAAGCTAACTCCCGAATATTCCTTTTAAGAAGGAGTTTTTGGACTCATGAAGACCACTCCCAAAACTTTGGAAGAAAAGAATCTCTCCACTACTGATAAGTACACTTCCCCTTCGTGTTCCTTTATTGTCAATCCTCTCACAAATTACGGTCCTTAGGATGCACTCCAAGCTTTAAGAATGATGAGGCGGAAGCACGGAAACGAAAAATGATTGCTAGAATGGTTGGACTTGGCTGCGTCTAAATTCTTCTGACATTCATTAATGACGGGCGTGTGCAACTCCAACAAAGGCTTTAGGATGTCAGAAGAAGGATTTGTCGTTGACTTATGGATGCTAATTTTAAGTTCACCTATATGCCGGCTAGGCATGGTACTTCACATCAGTATCTTTAAAATGAATGTAACTTTTGCCTTGATTTTTGGACTCTACGATTTCATGCATATCAGAATACACTTTAGAGCTTGTCCTAGCCATTTCTACCAAAAGAGAGAGAGAGAGAGAGAGAGAGAGAAAATTAGCAAACAATATATTATTATTATTATTATTTTTTTAAAAAAAAATCGTTCATTGTCTAAACTTACGCGTCTCCCAAACATGTAAATGGCCTCCACACAAAGTGCCTTAGATAGTCTAAAGAGTCGATAAATGGTTCTTAACAAAAAGTACATTGGACGATCGAAGGAGTCGGTCATTGGTCTCTAACACAAAGTGCCTTGAATGGTCAAATGAGTCGATCCTTGGTCCTCAACATAAAGTGTCTTGGACTATCGAATGAGTTAGTCATTGGTCCCAACATAGTGCCTTGAACAGGTTGAAGGAGTCGGTCTTTAGTCTTGAACACAAAATACCTAGGACGATCGAAGGAATCAGTCATTGGTCCCCAACATAAAGTGTCTTGGATGGTCGAAGGTGCCGGTCTTTGGTCCCTAACACAAAGTTATTGGATGGTTGAATGAGCCGGTCTTTATCCTAAACATAAATTGCCTTGGATGGTGAAACGTAACAGTCCTTCGTCCTAATGTGCACGAAAAGGTTTGAAATTTTAAATCTCTTCACAAACAAATATTTTTTGAACTCTTAAAAACAACATGAAAATTTAAACGCTACGCGAAGAAAATCTCGAACCTCAAAATTCTTGACTTGCTTCAAAAGTTGAGTCCTTGAAAAAAAATGAAGAATGTTAACTTCGATTTTTTTAAAACAACCCTACTGAAAAATTATCATCATCATTATTATTATTATTATTATAAACAAAATAAAAGGATAGTTTAAATAAAAAAAAAAAAAGAAGAGGAAGAAGATGAAAGAAAGAAAGTGAAAAGTTAAGTTTTGTTTTTAAAAAAAGAAAGAAAGAAAAGAAAGGTGAACGAAACCAATTGGTTTTGGTTTCTGCCAATGGCACACCAATTCCAATTCGGAATTGGTAATTGGAATTGGTTTCCACCACGGTATAAATTCATAATAATAATAATAAAGGCGAGAGAAAAGAAACTTTTTTTCTCTCTTTGCCTTTGTTTGCAAAGTTACGAGTTGATCTACTTGCTTTCAAATTTCATGATTTGTTTATATAAATAGATAGATATCGGGTTTCACTCAAATCCAACTTACAGTCAAAGATAGGAGGCCCGTTCAAAATCAAATTAATTATGGATTTTGTATAAAAATAAATAAATAAATATTAACAGAAAAATCAAATTTAAATTCCAGATTTATTAATTTCTTTTCATGATAAATAAATAAATTTGGAAGGAACATTTATAAATATAAATAAATAAAATAAAATAATTAATGGATTGGATTGATTTAAATAATTAACCCGATTAAATTTATTAAAGTTTACTAGGGCACACGTAATAATTCAAAGGCCTGTCCCACTTTTTCAAAATTCAAAATTACTCAGTTATTCCTTTTAATTAAATAAAATTAGGTGATTACGAATTGGTTATGAATTCCCCTCTAAACAAGTTCAAAGGTCTATAAAATTTATAAGTGAAGTGAAAGTGCAGAAGAAAATCGCGAAGTGCTGAAGAAATTCTAAAGTCGGAGGCAGAGAAGAAATTCCCTCAAGTATAAGTTTGGTGAACACCAAGAAGATCAATTTTTTTTGCAAATCAAGCAAATCCAAGTCAAATCCAACAAGATCAAAGTCACATTTATATCAAATTCAATTCAAGTCGAAGCTTCGAAGAGAAAATCCAAGCCTCAAAATCCAAGTGTCAAATAAGTCAAGTTCTAAATAAATCAAATTTTCAAAAAATCTCAAAGTCCACGATTCAAGCCAAGTACCCTTTCGTCTTCAAATATCTAGATCATTAATAAGAGGATCTTCCAGTTCTGCAGTTATAAAAAGATTAACATCCACTTGTATTTCTCAAAAATATAATTTGTAACGATTTCTGTATTTTAATAAATGAAATTCGTCTTGTACACATTATTTATTGATCACAAATTACCCATTTTATTGATTACAATTAACCAAATAATTGATCACAAATACTCGTCATCTCATCCCATCCGACCCCACTTCAATTCACCACCACTGACACAATCTAAACGACCATGCCACCTTATTGTACCATTGCACCATTTTTTCTCCTCAAATCCACCACCACATTTACTTCTACCACAACACCACCTCAATTAACCTTCAACCCGCTACCATCACCCCCATCACAAATACACGCATAATTAAAAATGCAATACCGGTGCCACCACTACCACCTTCATCTCCATCTCCACCTTTACCTTTACCTTTACCTCTAACTCTACCTCTACCTCTACCTTCATCTCTGCAATACCACAACCACTACCACCACATCACACCGCCACCACTTCTTACACATCTACCTCATCTACAACCATCAACAACTACAACATCTGTTGCTATTTGAAGATTACCACCTCGAATCTCCAACTTACCGCAAGATCTGTAGACATTCGATGAATCGGACTTGGGCAAATTGGAGACCTTGACACTACAATAATACTGCAAACATAAGGAGACTTTGAGATAAGGTGTGAAAGGAAGAATCTAATCGTGGCGCTTCGAGCTAAATGAACAAACTAGCAACAACGGTGGCAATAAGCGATGCTATCAGTAGATGATTTCCCATGATGGTGGACAAAGTTGGTAGGTAGCGGCTGGAGATTAAGCAGTAGATAGAAAAAGAGAGAAATAATAGATAGAGTGATGGTAGATCACAATTTTGTGTGTGCATGGTGCAGGTATGGTGAGGGTGTGATCAGTGTTGATGGGTGGTTGCCAAAGATTGAGCGGTAGATAGAGAGAGAATATATGTAGAGATGGCAGAGAAAGAGTGGGTCACAATTTTGTGTGTGCATGGTGCCGTGGTGGGGTAGGTTCAGGGACTGAGCCAGGAAATGATTTTGGGGTGGGCTAAAATTTTAAAATTCTAAATAAACTCATGCTACAAGAGATCGAGTTTAAGAGACTGCACCCCTTACGATCCTGATAAACAACATCTGACATTCAATGAAATATAAGTCTATATTCTCACCCTAAGATGTCTCACTACATATTAGTACTTTTTCTTGCGAAATACAAATCGACGCTCACCTTAGAAAATATAAACCGATAAAAGCACGATAAACATAAGCAAATGATATATATCCTTCAATCAAAAGCTAGAAAAAATAACTCAAGAATGTTACTACCATTTGTTTCAAACAACTAAAAGTTTTGGCCAAAAAGGCAACCAAAAATATATTATTATATGTCACAATTCTCAAAATATTATCTAATGTGGGCATCAATCTTTTATACAAACACATTCTACCATGAGTGAAGAATCCACCCAAAGTCAAAAAACGACAAGAAATTTCGAGAGTAAAAAAAAATTGATTTCTTTCACGTCCATTTTTTATTCAACTTCTATAATATACATATGATCTTATTAATTATAAACAAATAAGTTCTTATAAATATTTTTTTTATTGTAGATTAAATATAAAGTAAATTATTTATTTTGATAGTAACATCAATATCATGGTCAAAATAAGTAAGTTTATTTCTTATAAGCATGCATAAGTTATATATGAAAATATTTTTAAAACTAAAAGATTTAATTACTTTAAACTTAACCAAACATTTATTAGAAAAATAAGCAATTTATTTTAGCTCTAATCAATACAATTTTATTTATTATAAAAGTTTATATATAATTATAAGTAAAATATGCATGAAATAAAAATCTAATTTGGTAATAAAATTTTTCACATTTTATTAATATCATGAAAGAATATTTGGATAATTGGGCTTGGGCTTGGGCTGGGACTCAATATGAAGTTGGGCTAATATATATATTTGGGCCAATTTAACTATAAAATTTCTCTTTCTTTTACGATGTGGGTAGCCCACCCCAGCCCCCTTCTAGATCCACCAGTGGGTAGGTTGGGATGCCTCTAATTTTTGAAAGAAAAATCTTTGTACCTAATTATTGAAATGGATAGTTAGAAAAACAGGTGTGTGCACGTTAATTTCCTTGTAGCTGAATGTCGGGTTTAATCCGTTTTTTTTTTTTTTTCTTTTTGATATATTGGAAATCTAGTGCAATTTAAATTAAGCTATAATTAATAAAAAAATGAATAGTATATGGGATATGGGAGATAGTATGAAAAATGTAGAAGAAAGAAATAACATTTGCTCCAAAAAAATAATAATAATTCTTCAAAAAATAAAAAGTTAGAAATTAGAAAAAAATGTTGTTAGATCGGAAACCAAAAGAGAAATAGCTCTTCAATTTCTTTCCACTTTTAATTTTGAAAAATGTAATAATCGGATTGATGATTGATCTTTATGGTTGTCTGATTAGATAATCAAACTCAAGAGTCCTTTCATTATGGTGGACCACAGCGGCTATCTTTCTTTCCGAATTTTCACAGACGCGACGATTTTGCTGCTTTCACATAGCGATTTCACAAGATCAAAGGAATAGAATTTGTCCCTAAGGGAGTTGCCAGAGTCCCAAACGTGAAATCTCTTTCCGACGCAACTCACCGACTCGGCATTTGTTGGACCCAATTTTGAGAGTATTATGTGCATCGCCAGACTCCCAACGCTCTCCAATTCCATCTTTCTTTTCCTTTTATTTAGCTTGTGATGAATTGTCGTCGGCCGATTTCGCAAGTTTGAGAGAGTATTTTCGTCTTCTTTGAGGCAAAAGTTCTTAAACAGATACGTTCAATCAGCGCGACGACGAGTTTGGGGTTTTTTTTTTTGTTGGGGTGGTGATTGTAAGGTGGTTGTGTTGAGATGGATGTTGTGATTGTTGGTGGTGGTTTGATGTGTAGGTTACAGTCGATTGAGTTTCTGTCACCAAATTTCTTGAATATGTAACCTGTCAAATGCACGGGTCACATGTTAAAGTGCATATGTCTCGGGTCACAAATTCAAGAGATTTGGTCACTGGCCATTAGACTAGATCACAGTCACATATAACAAGGTACAAGTCAAAGTGCATAAGTTATAGATTACGAATTCAAGAGATTTTGTCACAAACCTAAGAGATTTGATCACAGACCTATTGAATTAGATCATAGGTCACATGTTAAGTGCATAGGTCACATGTTACGAATTCAAGAGATTTGATCACATACCATTAGCTCAAGTCACACGTTACAAATCCAAGAGATTTGGTGGTCATAGGCTATTGGATTGGGTCACATGTCATATGTCACTACAAATTCAAAGAGGCAAAGTAGGGGGGCGGGACACGTGTCGCCATTTCCAATCGTCATAAAAAATTTCTTTTTTTTTATTCTTGAAATTCGTCAAAATTTCTAACACCGTTTCCTGCTTGTCCATTATCTCACGCAACCACTCATTCCTCCTCCATTTTCCCACGACAAACTTCTCCTTCTTTCTCATTTTCCCTTTTCATTTTCTCTCTCTACAGTCAACCAAAACTTGAATTCACTTGACGCTGCATTTTCAATTTTTTTTCCTGAAGATCGAACTACGACTTCATTTTTTGCTTCTAATGTAGATATACAGAATGAGTAATTTCACTTCCATATGTATGTATTCCATCTAATTTTTTGTATAAAATGTGTGTGTAAAGAAGTTAAATTCTCTGAATGCTTGAGAATGATTTTTAGTTTATGATGTTAATTGAGTTTATAATTTGATTTTATTTGGGTGTAATGTGTGAATGAAAATGTAATTGGTTGATCGCAAGAAAGTGAACCGTGTAGATTGATTTCATATTTAAACAAATTTGCATTAGTTGAAAAAAAAAATTTGGTAGCATTGTATGTATGTATGTATATATGTATGTATAATAATAAATAAATAAATAAAATCCTCCGTGCGATGTACCTCCGTGCACGCATGAAAGTGCACACGGAGGTACACAGGTGTGCCTCTGTGCCTTCCGTCTGCACACGGAGGTTTTTTTTTTTTTCAATAACAATGTTTCTTAAGGTAATCAATAATATTTTTTTTACATTGCTACCAATAACAATATTTTTTTCACTCACATTCTAAACTACATGTAAGTCAATTTCCTTATAATTGGTTACTAGCTACATAATGTGTAATGTTCACATAATTCCTGCTAATTTGAATTTTCAATCTTACAGAAGTTACAAGTTGGAAATGATTTTGGTGGTATTGTTTTGAGGTAGTTAAATCATTTCGTTAAATTGGCTAATGGTAATTGACTCATAATTTCCTTTGACCTTCTATTTTATACTGATGTGCAAGATTTAGCTATCTAGTTTCCGGACAATCAACACCTACTGAAACTTTGTTCTTTTTGTCATGTATAAATTTTTGCATTGCTTCGACTATATATGCACCTTACTTGATTTAGAGATTTTATTGATTAATTGTTCTTATTTCTGTACTTGTTATTTTTCAAAATCGAGATTCAATGCT
>CAIGRB010035477.1:0-18406 GCA_903798255.1 Fraxinus quadrangulata | reverse complement strand
AAAAAAAAAAAAAAAAAGCGGAGACACAACCTATGTCTCCGTGAACCATGGAGACATTGTGTGCGTACACGGTGTCTCCATGCCACACAGAGACTTTTTTTTTTAATTATCTTTTCTGAAATTGTGTTAGCTGTCACTTCAATCTGATGATTATGTTATTCCATATTTAACGGTATAATGTTTTGATTCAGAATCAATGAATATGTAATTTGGTTGTCCTTTGCAGGGAATGAAAGTAATTTACATAACCAGAGGGTTGGAACAGCAGCAAGCTAAGAGGTTATTAACTTCGGATATGTATCTAGAGCTTGCTTGACAGTATAGATAAATTATATGAAATAGACAAAGCAAACTAATGGTTCATTGGATACATTTTAAAATTTTTTAAAATTGTAAACCAACAATTATCTTTCATATTGTGTCTTACTGTAAGTTCTCTAAAATTAGTACCTTGGTCTCTCATGTTGCAGAAATCTCCATATGATATATTAGCACTGGTTATTATTCTCTTACACCTTTTTGTCCCTGATGCTTCAGTCGGATCTGGAATGAAACATGGCTGTCAAGTTTCTTTTACAAGCCTTGCAATTATGAACTTTTTGTGAAGCAATCCCTCAACACGGAGATGGAAATTGTCATGGTAAGAGTATAGATTATTACAAGTGTAGCAGAAATGTACCATTTTTTTCTTATAGAATTAATAAAATATTTTGTGTATTATAATTCTAGGATGTTGGCGCCGACTGGATAATTCATATAGACACTGATGAATTGTTACATCTAGCTGGTGCTCAGGAGTATTCTTCGAGGCAATCGCTAATTGTCGTGCCTGGGAATGTGGACATGGTAATCTTTCCCAATTATGTAAGTAACTTGGCATCTCTTTGTTTCGATGTGGGTGGGGGAGATAAACTATTTCTTTTTGTGCTCACTGTATTTTTGGAACAATTGAAACTATCCAGCTTGACTTACACCAATATAGCGCTTTTCTTTACTAAAATTCCCAAGAAATACTTGGATCCCTTCTTCGGTACTTTTCAAATCCTTGGAGGATTTAGCTTCTAGGTTTGAATCAATATTTAAAGTTGGACTCTCATCTTCTACTTTAAAAGCATCTTTGCCCCCAAGAAGAATTCATACTGTAAAATGATTGTTTCTTCATTTTTCTTTGATTTTTGTTGTACGAAATCTTGAATTGCACAACCTTATGCCTCAAAATAGGACTTCGCATAAGACAAAATGTGCGGATTAGACTAATAAAGTCAAATTTAGCCTTGTTTGACAGCAATTTTCTAAAACTCATTTTTCCTTCAATTTATTTTCAATCAAAGATTTCATTGAACCCATAACTTTCATTAATTTTTAATCATACATTTTATCAAATTTTGTTAAAATTTACTAAAACTATAATTTTTAATAAAACCAAGCAAGGACTCAGTTAGATAATGAAAGCCAAGATTCTTTGTACAACCAAGATGCATTCAATTTATTGTTAAAGTTTGTGGAATTTTCTGTCATAATGGGAGTCTAATTGTAAAATTGTTTTAAGAAATTAGAATTTTTTTTTCTGTTTTAATAATAAGATGGACTATTATAGCAATAATATTTTGTTGCATTAAAAAATATGAAATACAGAAGAAAACATTTACGGTTGTATACCATAGTATATTTTCTTGTTAAACATTATTTTCTCTTTCATTTTTACCAATATAAAGTAGGATTAGAAATTTCAAAAGTGAGCTGATAATGATTGGACAATGAAACTAACAACCCAAGCATGCTGCATTCACATCAAACACATTATAAAGTGCCAAATATGTGAGATTTATGTTGTTTCCAGTACCAGTTTACAAATTCTAAATTTAGTTATTTGTTATGATATAGTCTCAAGACAATGTAAAAGAAGAGAGTTGCAATATGTTGACAACTAGCATAGAATTTTACTATATCTTTTGACATTTTTGCTCGAGATAACTAACAAAATTATCTTTCAACAATCGCACTTGCTTCATTTACTCCGTGATTGAAATCCTGGGAGTCAATGTTTGTTGTTTTTGTTTTTCTCATCATCAGTTTGCTTTATTGCAAGTTACTGTCCTTGGGACTTCTGGAATCTCTGGTCCTTACGTTGAGCAGAGAGCATAGATTTGGATAGATAGCTAAATAAATCTATTCATTTTTTTCCATTTTCTTGACTTGCGGAAGAATTTCAGAACCATTGAAATTACCAACAAGTTTATTTCTGCTAGCCAGTTTGGTTCTTGTGCTCCTCTTCTGCTAGCATGTACTCCGAAGCTTTGTTCAAGTAGGTATAATGTACTCTGAAACTTTGATCAAGTAGGTATAATAATAAGGATACAGGAAAACTTACGAAGTTGAAGTCCCGACTTCGAGGTAATGAACAATTCTCCTGCTGTTGGAGAGATTGCCCAGTTGAAGCTATCTATTGCAATGCTTGACTTGCGTTTGCATTTGGATTCCTTATATTTACTTATGATTGCTGAAACAAATATCTGTTCCAAACAAAAAATAGATTAGCAGTAAATGTTTGTTGTAATAAATGAAGAATTCAAGGTTAAGTGAGTACTACATCTTCATCATTGTAATCAATGTCTGGCTCTTCTTCTTCTTTCTATTGTTGGGGGTACAAAGTAGAATTCCTTCCTTGAAAAGATTGGCATTTGGCAAATGCATCTTTGAGGGCTAAAGCAAGGAATTTGCATCTTCTAGAGAGATTTGGTAGCCCTTCATGATGAAAAATGCTCATCTTGGAAATGATTTTGGTTAAATGGGTGGAATATGGTTAAATGATTGAGCATATGTTGGAAACAATTCAAAATTTAAACAAGGTAGTTGTCCTCTCTCTATTTTTTTTTCCATCCTGTAATGTTTCTACGTATTTGATTGGGGCTTTTCTATGTCATTTCATTATTGTCGTAATACAATGCCATGGTTGCTGAAAATTTCCACAATCGGCGTAATGTATTTTTAGTACGTGTAAAATATTTGACAATGGCCGTTTTCAAGCGTTGATTTTTTTAGCTTTTTGCTGATTCAGGAATATTGTTCACTTGGCAGGCAAAAGAAGCAAGGACTTGAAGTGCACGAGTTTTGTAAAAGTTAGAATGATCAATTAACGTGCAACGCACTTTCTCTTGGCTAGTCATATGTAAAAGTGCATATGTCACATGTCACAAATTCATTCTTACCATCAAAAGACTGATAATTTAATTGATATTTTTTTATTGGTAAAAACGGAAGGTAAAAGGACAAATAATTTCACGTGTAAGATAAGAGATTTACGAAAATTACAATAATATGCCCATTTATAAACACAGTTTAAAATTTCTCTTTCACGATAATTCATGAAACTAAATCAAGGAAATTTTTGAGAAATGTCCGTGAAACATTGAAAGACTTATAAATGAATCAGATTTGTTGTTTGTAACCAGTGATGTTTTTGTAACTAAAACAATTGATGAAACACAAGAATCCCAATAATTCATAAAAGAAAATGAAGGAAATATCGAAAAATGTATCATGATACATCGAAAAACTTATAAAAGAATCAGATTTGTTGTTTGAAACCAGTGACGTGTTCATGACAAGCACTTGATGAAACAAAAGAATCCAAGCATTCGTAAAATGATATTTGTTGGATCGTATTTAAAAGCATCTTTTTAACTATTATTTCAGTAGGATGGTTTCCAGAAAGAAATTTCTTTTGGGTAGGGTAGGGTATGGTGAAATGGGAAAGAGGAAAGAGGAAAAAGCAACTACGAAATTTACATAAACACAATATTTTGAAGCGAAGGTTCATTTACAACATTGGCCAACCAGCCATGCAATAGTGTTGCGAAAGTGTCTGTGAATTATTGTAATAAGAATTATGTAACAAAAAAGGACAATATTGAAATAATCTAGCTTTTTACTAATTTGTGACTGGTTGGGTTGAAAAATTGTACAATACTGTTATATTTATAAGTAAAATCATTCCTTACTTCTACTAATATAAGGAAACTAAAATAAAATCACAATCTAAAAGAAAATGGAAAACATATTCTAATCAATAAAAAAAATCTTATTCTAACAAAAAATAAGAATTAAAAGATAAAACTTATTAGAAGTAAAAAATAAAATTAGAAAAGATAAGCATAATTAAAAGATAAATACAACTAGAAAATGTATATCACAATTATAGTAAAAAATAACTAATAATAATTATGTACTGTATCAATTTCCTCCACTTGAATAAAATTCATCCTTGAATTTTGAGGCTGTAAGTAAAGAAAATCAATCAATTAGGAAGAAATTACTCAAATTATTCTGTCAATACTAATATTGAAGAAAAAACTATTTCTTGATGTACTCGATAAATGTTATATTCTCTAGTTGCATTGTTGAAGTCAACTATGTTTCTATCATGCTTGTTATATTTTCTCCACGGATAATTTGTACATGACATTCTTTCATAAACGAGCTTGATTCGATTTATCATCCATGAGTCCACTCTCGATATAGGTCACTGGTGCTATTTTTAATTCTTCAAACTTCCCATTTTCTTTTATAATGTCTAGTGATACTGTTTTCAATACAAAAGAATTGGTATGGGAACTCAAATTTTCATCGTTCATCCATATTTTTCTTATTCTTATGCAATTCATTGATACTGAAACTGTAGAAAATGTTAACAAAATTTTTATTCTCAATTTGATAAGTTTCACATTTAATTCCTTAGTGATTGAAAAGTTTAATTTCTTTCTCTTCTGTTGGATACTTCTGAACTTCAATTTGTTCATCATCAAAGTGCAGCTTGATCTTTGAGGTTTTCAATTGTAATTTAACCGGAGTGTTTTTCATCCTTACACTTATTTTCATTGTCAATTTTCAGGTATAATGAATCAGAAGGTTTCGAGTTTTCAACTTGCACATATATTTCTTCTTCTATTGTAGTATCATTGACGATAGCATACTGATTATTTTGAATTGCATCTTGTTTTATAAATCTTCTCTCATTATCTTCACTGGTATTCACAAATTGCTCATCAAATGATACCAAAACATTCTTCTTATCAAGCAACCTAACACAAACCTATAATTTCAGCATATGTAAGTAGCATCTACATCATAGTACTAATTCTAGGAATTTGTTGAGAGTTAGAATAGATTCTATGTTACACACAATCTCATCTTTATAGTACTTTGCAATATAAAGTGAAATTTTACATATCTCCATATTTTGAATTTCTTACTCCCTTTTAACTTGTGAAGTTTGATAGTAAGATGAGTATTTTTCAATCTTTAAATTTAAAGCATTACCAATTCTTTGGATACCAAGTTCACATTATTTTCATAATTTATTATGTTGCATACTTCTTGTTGATGGTGTATCGTATTCTAAAAATCTTATTGTATTTTAAATTGGACTCTTTTATATCTTTTCGATAAACTTTCGCAGAATCCTTAATAACTTGTGTGTAATCAAACTTAGTTGGCACTCCAAAAAACTCTCTAGCCACCTATTGCCTTGTCCTAGACTCATTGAAGCAATTAATATTCATAGTAGTTAAAATTTGTAAATTCTTGTCCGCTACATCTTCAAACATATCCATCATTCGTTCCAAATTTGAGATCAAGGTTGGCTTTGCTCCAATTATTATCACAAAATGCATACCACTACCATAAGTAGACATCAACCAAGAACAAACCCTACTACAAATTCTTGTAATAAGAATTATGTCATAAATAAGAACAATGTTGAAATAATTTTATTATTATTATTGATTGTGTTGAAAAAGTGTATAACGCCTATTATTCTCTAATTCTACTAATACTAGAAAACTAATAAAGGAAATTAAAATAAAATCATAATCTAAAAGAAATTGGAAATTCTATTCTAATCCATAGAGAAAAGAAATCATATTCTAATCAGAAAATAAGAATTAAAAAATAAAACATTAGAACTAGAAAAGATAAGCACAACTAGTACGATGATTATGTACTAAATCAAATAGAAAACTTTAGAAATGTTACATTTTAACCACAGTAAGAGAATCACAATGCCTTTAGCACTTTCATAGTACTCCTCGCTAATTCCTCGTTTTTGCTCATTAAGCTCGGGAATACATTTATTTGCTGGGGGCGATAAAAATTCTCCAATGGACTTTACACGACGGCTGCATAAGAACTATGTCATTTATCTTCGACAATTTCCAGATGCACATAAATAACTATCCGTTGGCAGCTATTCAAACTACAGTTTTTTTCTTTTTTTTCTGGAAGGCGAAAAGTTTTACTGTCAATATCTAATCTCATTCACATCTTACTAATGTCCGTGAAAGCTAAGATCCTACAGAAGCAATGCCTTTTGTTTTGGCTGCAGCGGTTGCGGCTGCAGCAGCAGCAGCAGCTGCAGATGCTGCTGCATTGGGTGTCGAGGGAGGAACAACATTGGATTGTAAATTACTTTGGACGTTTACAATATGCTGCTGCTTCTGTTGAAACTGCTGAGAGTTTACCTGAGCAAGCAGGGCCTTTATTTGACTTCCTGTAAGCGTCTCGTGCTCGAGCAAAGCATTGGCAAGTGCATGAAGCTCCTTACCATGTGTGGTGATAATCGTCTTGGCATTAATATACGCCCTTTCCAAGAATTCTTTCACTTCCTGCTCGATGAGAAGCCGAGTCTCGGTGCTCATGCTCTTACCATTATCATTGTAATCGTGAGTAACGACCCCGACTTGTTTACTCATGCCATACTTGGTAACCATTGCTCTAGCAAGTTTCGTTGCTTGCTGGAGATCACTTGATGCGCCAGAAGTTACTTCGTTTTCTCCAAAGGTGAGCTCTTCTGCAACTCGTCCACCCATGCAAACATCAAGACGAGCAAGCATCTGCTTACGTGATACACTTGTTTCGTCCTTGTCGGGCAACTGGGCTACCATCCCGAGAGTCATCCCTCGTGGAACAATGGTCGCTTTGTGAACTGGTAGTGCACCATCAGTATGCATGGCTACGAGAGCATGGCCACCTTCGTGATAAGCTGTCAGCTTCCGTGATTCCTCAGATAAAACAGCTGATTTACGCTCACTTCCCATCATAATTTTGTCCTTGGCATGCTCAAGATCAGCCATTGTCACTGCTTTGGCACCGTCCATTGCAGCCCTGAGAGCAGCTACGTTGACTAAGTTTGCAAGATCAGCTCCTGAGAATCCGGGAGTTCCTCTTGCAATGATCATCAGATCAACATCATCTGCCGTGAGAACCTGTGAGATTGCACATGTAAGTGAAGGGAAAAGGTTCAGTCTTTCGTACAGGAAAGTTAAAGCAGTTTAATTGCAAAAGTCAAAATACAATCTTATGAAATAAGATGAGGGAGCAAACATAAAATAACTCCTATTTGACTTGTCGCAAGCATTTCTTGCAATAAATAAATTGCACAAATTGCCTTCTCTCCTGGACTTCTGTACGAGCCAAAACTGCTTCAACTATAATCAAGGCACATAAGCCATTTCTTCATGGCATCAGTTACTCTGATTTTTTCTTTTTCTTTTTCTTTCTTTCTTTCCTTTTTTTTTTTTTCCCAAGCAAGTTAATAACAAATGATGATTATAAATAATGTGTATCTGGTTGTAGTCAATGAATGAGAGACTCAAAAAGGAAATCGCGATACAAGTTAATTACAATGGGTGATCATATAATTTAGCCTCAGTTCGATAAAATTTATAAAACATTTATAAATTGTCAAACTTAATTTTCAACCACATATTACAATAGACCCACAAGTACTATCCACTTCTCATCACTCATTTCTATCGGTTTATAAATTAAACTATTTATAAATTCTTCCCAAACAAAGGCACAATGTAGTATCCAGTTATCCATCACTTATTTCTATCAGTTTATAAATGAAACTTTTTATAAATTCTTCCCAATCAAAGGCAAAATTGAGTAAAAAAATTATTTCTATATTGGGCTAGTTAATTATGGTTGTTACAGATAAGAGACGATCAATTATAAAATTCTTGGAAAATGTTTTGATTTCTACTTTTGTTCCCTCTCTATAAATCAGTAGCCGGAAACCAAAGAGACAACTAAGATGAAGCATGTGTACATATACATTAAGGGATGCTTCAACATTGCCAAACCTGACATCAGAATATTTGGTTGAGCTTGAGAAAAGATGAAATTGTACTTACTAGTTATTTTGGAGTAATTCTTACCTTCGTAATTTATTTCCAACTTGGCCAATTAAAAAAATGTTAAGCCTAGCACATGCTTTATCAAGAAATTTTATAATATCCCGCAATAGGCAAATACCTTTGACATGTGGGATTCCAAGATCTGCCTGCGCCCTTCAACATCAGGATTGGGTACAACAATGTGACGGTCAAACCGACCAGGTCTCACCAGTGCCTTATCCAGCGACTCTGGAAAATTAGTTGCAGCAATCACAATAATACCCTCATTCTGTTTGAAGCCATCGAGTTCAACAAGTAACTGATTTAAGGTCATCCTCATATATTGCTGATCCTTTGGGTTGCGTCTTCCTCCAATGGCATCAATCTCGTCAATGAAAACTATTGATGGTGATCTCTTCTTTGCAGCGGCAAAAAGATCCCTTACTCTTCGGGCTCCAACACCAACAAACATTTCTTCGAATTCACTGCCACTGCACGAGAAAAATGGCACACCTGCTTCTCCAGCTATGGCCCTTGCTAACATAGTCTTACCGGTGCCTGGGGGGCCGATAAGTAAAACCCCTTTTGGAAGCTTGCCACCAAGACAGGTGAAGCGCTGTGATAAAGAGATGCATAAAATAAGAGCATTCCTCTATAATTTAGCAAGTCCAAATCATACAAATTTAAAGCAACATCATGGAGTTCTACCTCCCTATACCCTCCCAAAAAGAAGGAAAAAGAGTGATTATAAGCAATTTAGCTGATTATGGGGAAAAAAACCGATGTAAGCATAAGCCAAACAGTAACAAGTCCAAAAGTGATTTCTCATTGACAGTGTTGATCAACAGGAAAAGTAGTAGTGTGATATTTCTTGGGAGAGGTGGTTTAACAAGATAGTACACCTAATATGCAGTTACCTCAGGGTCTCGAAGGTAGTGAACAATTTCTTCAAGGTCAGATTTTGCCTCATCAACTCCCTTGACATCACTAAACTTTGTACTGGATTCTGTACTGGGTTGCACTTCTTCTTGTAGACCAAGCCCTGACAGAATAAACATGAATGCGAAACTGGAATACATCTGATTCCATTACAATGGAACTGAGATAGAGAGCAAAAGAGCCAACAGTATTTAAGATATCAATACCTTTACCGATTCCTTTATCTTCAATGAGTGCCCCGAAAGCTGAAATCAAGAGAAAAGCCATACCCAGAGCACGGGTAGTGCGCCATAACTGTTCCTTAAAACTTCCACCTTCACCAGTCACCATGTGTATAGGAGCACTTGCAGTACCAAGAATTCTCCCTTTAGAAGATCTCACAGTATTTTTAAAAGCTGAAAGTGCTCCAGTACTTTCTTCCCCAACCCATGAGTTAGTAGTGCCTGAGATCCATGTGAAAGAAGACCAGATAATGTGGTTGAAATCTAGGGAAACAGAATCAGTATCTACAGTCCCATTTAACAGGTAAATAATTAATAATTACTTCCGTTTTCATTCTAAGTTTATTGCCAAATGGATACCTATATTTCCTAATTTTGTAGCAAGTTATTCTTTATTCAAGGATTCTTCCCAAAGGTTCCTTTAAAAATCCAGATGGTTTGCATGTGATCAGGGTAATTGTTGAAAAGACCATTTTACTTTTAATTGTACTTCAGTCATGAATTCTTTAATTTTTGAATTCGACCCTAAACTCCTCAAATTTCTTTTAGTCAATCCTCTTTCTCGAGTTAAAATCCTTCCTCTTCAATTGCTCTCTTTGCGGAACTCTTGAGAACAATTAATACATGAAATAGAAGGAGTTCAGTATTTGGAGCTCTTCAAAAGAGAGCTTTTAAAGCCGAGGTGGTAAACCTGAAGACAGAACTTAAAATAGAGCAGAGTAGGAGTTCAGTTGTAGGAGAACTTCAAAGGAGTAAGCTTAAAAAACTGAGGTGGTAAACCTGAAGCAGCTCACTTTCCTCAAGCCTATCAACCTTAACCAGAGCCTTCACATATTCAGCAAGAGCAGATGGGTTAGAATGTAGAGAAGGTTGTCTCTCAAACAACTGAATGACTGCCACTGGATCATTTAGATAATAGAGCTCCTTAAGATATGCAGCACCAAGATTTATCAATATCATGTACTCTACGAGTTAGACTACCAATGTAACTAGACTGATGACTTCCTAGAGTACTAGCTCCTTGAGTGCTAGCTAACTTGCTCACTACACAAGAAAAATATAGACTAAGATACATATAGATACCATTAAGTGCATATTCCCAATTAAGGAAGAAGATACGAATGGAAAACTGTTTGCAGCAGATACCTATTACTATTCAAGGTGCAAACTGCAAAATAATATAAAAAGCAATAACTACTATGGAGCACAAACATGGGACAGTGCTAACAGAAGGAACTGAAATCTCCAAAAGTGTAGGACACAACAGCTAGAGACATTTTAAAAAATTTATATTTTCTAATACTGAATCTAAAAGGTTTTTTGGAACTAATAAAATTGAAAAACTCAAGTACAGTGGAAAAAGAATAAGTGCACTTGGATTATCAAGATAGGGAGAATAGAGTACTCCGTAGAATTCAATGAAACACATTACCAATAGTGACAACTATTCTCTTTAGAAAGCTTTCTTTCTCCAATATTTTCCTCCTCTCTACAGATCCAACAATTGTCATATCATTATCTTATCTATTTCTCTCTTTCTCAGATTGTATTTGATCTCAAACCCGTTCACATGCTTGTTTCCAGATTGTCACATTCTCAGAGCGTGCCAAGCTCATCATTTGTGTGTCCGAATGGTGTACGAAACTAGCAAAGATTAGAAATATTTTGAGAGTGTCCTCGGACTTTCTTCCCTAGCTTGTCTGTGTCCTATACAACCCCATGTGTCCAAAATATGTCCACATTATTTACAAGTAGGAGATGGGAACTGAAGACATGAGTCTGTTCTTCATAGGGAAACTCCAATGATTTCATAAGCTATAAGGATGCTAAAACGCTACCTAGAGTACAATTCGTAGGTTGAAAAGTTGGACTTACAAATTGTACTGTTCGCTCCGAAAAATTATCATGTCATGCACCCATCGTGTAAGTGAAAATTGTACTGTTCGCTCCGAAAAATTAATATCATGTCATGCACCCATCGTGTAAGTGAAATATTCGCGGGACATAAGCAATGACAGACCTTTTAACCATAGCTAAATGATTTGAAGCTAAAACCATTGATACAAAACAAATATCCCCAATATATATTAAAGAAAGTAAAGGAAAAGAATACTCAATTGAGCCAACAGACACAAATAGATCTAATTGGCAAAACCTGATGCTATCAAAAGTAACTTCGTCGGGTAAAGCCTGGTTGCACTACACATAAACATCCTTGAGATCAAGAAGTTAATTCAAAGCAATTTCAGGATCAGTTCTATCTCACTAGCACTACACCACAATGTGTTGAAAGAAATTGGTTGCTAACTCTAACAGGAGTTTATAATATTACCTCCGCCCCTTCTAGTCACCTGCGAAGTGTGGTAAGCTTGCGCAACCAAATTGGTTAACTGTCTCAATTGTGGTTCCTGCCTTTTGACCTACAGCAGTAAAATAAAATAAGAAAGCAAACAAACAAACAAACACGTATCAAAAACTCCCATACTGCCATGAAATAAAGCATTTATAATGTAAAATCATCAAATTTACTGGCAACCTTTCTTTTTAAGACAATGACAATACACTATTACACAAAACTACATAGATAATTCACAAAAAGGAAAACAAACCTGAGAAGAAGATTAGGGGAAAGAACTAATGAGCTCACAAAATCTTTAAAATGTCATCTTTTTTCTTGATTAAGCTTATAAAAATCGGATCATTGCTGATTAACTCAATAAATTCAATATTTCCAAGGTTCCATATCGATTATACAATTAAACATAAAAATGAAAATGTTATTCCTCAAAAAACCCATTTAAGCAAAGATTACCCCCGGTCCTGCCAAAGTTACACTTTTTACATCACATAATATTAAACCCAGAAATCTTATTAATTCAACAAACATATACAGAAAACCCTCATAAGAACTAAGAGATTAGGTTTCTGTACCCGCACAAAACCGGGAAAAAAAGCAAATGCACAAAGTAACTCCAAAATGGCCCAAAAGCAAAAGAAATACTATGAAAAAATCCTATGATAAATCTAATACATTAACACATAATACACATAAAAGGAAAGTGATGAAGATTTTAAACTGGCCTGGATGATAAGTCGTCTCAAAGACATCTCTTCAACTCTTCCCTCTCTGCAGATATTTGTGTATATAAATGCTATCTATATGTGCGTGAATCCTTGGATATCAGGAGAGTAAAAA
This sequence comes from Fraxinus quadrangulata, assembly GCA_903798255.1. Taxonomy (NCBI): domain Eukaryota; kingdom Viridiplantae; phylum Streptophyta; class Magnoliopsida; order Lamiales; family Oleaceae; genus Fraxinus; species Fraxinus quadrangulata. Next base: position 5,873 of record CAIGRB010035477.1, on the reverse strand, counting down.
ACTGATCAAAAAATGGGGAAAGAGAGACAGTAAAAGATGGAAAAAAAAAGAGAGAGAGAGAGAGAGAGAGAGAAATACACAATCAGCAGTATAAATATATCATCGAATTGGACGGGAAGGTGCTATCGTGACTCATTTCGTAATAATGGCACACCTCTGGTGTTCACCGGTGATACTGTTTGGCCCTGACTCCCAAAACAAAACTCATTTTTCCAAAATTTAGAGTTGGTTTGATTTTCTATTTTCAAGTTATTTTCAGTTTTTAATTTAAAAAACACTGAAATTATATTTGATTTAGCATTTTTAAAAATATATTTTCAAAAATAAGGATAAACATATAGGATAAAATCAAAACGTATTTTTGACATTTTGAGTGTTTTCAATTAAAATTTTAAAAACGCTCAAATAGGATCTTAATTTCCTAAGATGGTTTATGAAAGATTTGTTATATTCGCACCATAATTTTACACTATATTTTAATTGCAATTAAAATTTTCAATATTTACTCTTTGTAACAATTATTTTCTTAATTTTATTTATTTATTTTGTCAAATTCTTAGTTTCAACATTTCATTAATTTGTATATCTCGTTCTTGATGATGATTTATATCGAAATATTTTGTTTTCATACTTTGAAATAAAGGAAAAATATTTTTCACACTTTTTTATTTTGAATATGATGAAAAAAAAAAAGTTATTATACGCTATTTCAACGAATTTTTTGAATATAAATTGTTATCAATACAAAATGTATTAACTAATGAAATGTTTGAAAATAAGAATGTCATAAAAATTGTCACAGACATAAACGCTATAATGAATAAAAATTGAGAACATTAAGTATAATTAAAATATGGTGCAAGAAATAAAAATTGTAATGTAAATATAATTATCCTTTATGTAATTCTCACACTATAGTTCACTTTGTTATGTTTGACTTAAAAAAATAATGAAATATGTAGTTGAAAAATTGTGAATTTAATAAAATATGTGATTGAAAGTATATATATAAGACAAATGAATTTGAAAAAAATGGTAGTTATATTGCCACCATAATTTTTATTTGATATATCACATTTTAATTGGAGTTAAACTCCTCAATTTTTGCTCATTGTAGCATTTATTTTCTTAATTTTTTTCGTCGAATTCTTATTTTCAACCTTCCATGAATTAGTAGGTCTTGTCATTGATGATAATTTATATCAAAATATTTTTGTTTTCATGTTTTGAAATGAGGGAGAAATATTTATTTCACTTTTTATTTATTTATTTTTTTTAAAAATGATGAAAAATTAAGTTATTTAACACCATTTCAACGCACTTTTAAACATAAAATTATTATCAAATACAAAATATGATAACTCATGAAAAGTTTGAGGATGAGAATAACATGAAAAATCGTTAGGAACATAAGTACTATAATAAACAAAAGTTAAAAATTCTAAGTGCAATTAAAATGTGGTGCAAGAAATAAAAATTATAGTGTGAATATAATTATCATTTAAAATTCTATATGTTTTCACTTCTATTTATTAATTGAAGGTAGGTACATTGTATATTCAAAAATATGTGACGTGATACTAAACTTACTAAAAAAGTAAAATAAAAAAAGTTTTAGATTTACGTGTAATATTATTTTATTGAAAAATGTGTGATTGAAATGAATTAAAACACTATTAAATAATGCATTTTTTTTTTCAAAAAATGGGCTCAAAAGAAGGTTAGGTTAAATAACTGTACTAATAAGTATATAAATATGTTTGCAGACATAAAAAAAAAATAATAATAAATAAAATGATAAATAATAGGTTAGTCAATTTAAATAACTAGTGCAATTAAGTTTATTGAATTAAAGCATACTAAGGTCCATAAAATTTTAAAGGCTCATTCCACTATTTCAAAATTTACAATTATTCAATTATAATCATTCCAGTTGAATTAATTGAGTGATTACCAAAATTGGTTACGATTTTCCTCTATAAATAGGATCAAATGTTCATAGTGAAAAGGGGAGAAGAAAGGGAGAAAAAGGTAGAAGAAAATAACGAAGTGTTAAAGAAATCTTACAGTTGAAGGAAGTGAAGAAATCATCTCAATTCCAAGTTCGGCAAACATGAAGAAGATCAAAATCTTCTTCAAATCAAGCAAACACAAGAAGATCAAAGTCTTCTTCGAATTAAATCAAAATCATGTACAAGTTTCAAAGTGCAAATCTAAGCTCCGAAATTCAAGTGTCGAACAACTCAAGTTCTTGACAAATCAAATTCTCAACAAATCTCGAACTCTAGAATTCAAACCATATGACTCATCGTCTTCAAACGTTCAGATCATTAATCAGATGATTTTACAATTTTGCAATTACAAGAAAATTCATATTTCTTAAAGTACAATCTGTAACGATTTCTGTATTTTAATACTCGAAATCCGTCGTACAAATTTCTTGGCACGCCCGGTGGGACCTTCTTGTCCTCTCATCTTTTGATCTCAAAATCTTCAACTTTCAACCACCACATCAACAATGGCAAACGAAAAGGCAATGCAAACCATGACTCATCTTGAAGAGACACTTGTTCAACTGTTCCATGCAACCCAAACAAAAGTTGAGAAAACTCAACTGGTCTGACCACTAGTTTTCCAATAAAGGCAGAATGAAAATTGCTTTCATAAAACCAAACTTTCGTTCAACAGAAAAAACTAAGAGTTCGGCGAAAAATTCTTTCGGGATCCGTCTTCAGTGGTAGATCTTTGTCTGGATCCCCTCATATAACTTCTCTGCAAAGGTGGGGAGATGATATTTCGTCTGAAGAATCACTTGACCCGATGATGATCACAGAAGTCACATCGGACTCAGATGATCGAATCCAACAAATGGTTTTAGCCATTGAAAAATTAACAAAGTCATTAGAAGAGAAAAACGCACAGGTTGCTACACTCATGCAAAGACTAGAGCTGCAAAATCTGTCGATTAAAGATCAAGAAAATCTAGAATCTTCCAAAGCTAAAGATCTGAGAGTCCAAGAACACCAACATAAATAAAATATACATGATCTAACAATTGTTCAAAACATTCTGCGTGATAACAATCAACTCTCTGTTGGCTCTCTATTCGTCCACCAACTTCAATATATGATTGCGGACACCATTCGTGCCTAGTATGGTAGTTCATTGCAATCATCATTGGTGTATGCCAAGCCCTATAGTCATCGATTTGACAAAATAAAAATGCCACTCGGTCACCAATCTCCAAAATTCCAGTGTTTTGATGGGAAGGGCAACTGAAGCAACATGTTGGTCATTTTATTGAGACGTATAACAATGTAGGCACTTACAATGACACCATGGTAAAACAGTTCGTACACTCCCTCAAAGGTGCCACAGTCGAATGGTATACTGACTTACATGCTGGGTTAATTGATAGTTGGGATCAACTTGAACGAAAATTCCTAACACGTTTCTACTGCACCAGGCGAACTGTCAGCCAAACTTGCTCGAACAAAGCAGAACAAGGAAGAGCCCGTTGTAGTGTACATCCAACACTGTAGGAACCTCGTGCTCAATTGCAAAGAACAAATAAGTGAAGTATCTTCCATTGACGTGTGTAAAAGGCATGCATTGGGGATTGTGCTACAATCTCCAAGCAAATATGCCTAACTCTTTTGAAGAGTTGGCGACACATGCTCATGACCTAGAGCTCCAAATTGTAAGGTATTGGAGTTACTTACCAAGTGATACATGTAACAAAAAAGATCTCAAGAAAGAAATAAAGAAGTTTGTTAAGGCAGATAAGTCCAAAGAGGTAATGACAATTTTCACTATTCCTGCAAAGATAGCCTTTCAATGGTCGAGATCAAAACCAAAACCAAAACTAGAGTTCAAATCTCCCAAGGGACTAGTCCAAAGCAGAGGTCATGTGACTTTGAAAGAAATTGAAGAGAAGGATTACCCATTCTCAAATTTCGAAGTTCCTGGAATCCTGGATTAGCTCCTTGAACAGAATATAATCGAACTTCCGGCGCTAAAGAGACCTGAGGAAGTTGGTAAGATCGATCATCCTAAATATTGTAAATTTCATAGAATCATCAGTCACCTGGTGAAAGAATACTTTATACTGAAAGATCTTATTGTTCGCTTGGACAAAGAAAATAAGATCAAACTTGAAACCAAAGAAAATTCAACGATCGCCTGTTCAATGGTTTTGTTCAGATCGTTTGATCCAATCCCCGTTGCAGAGAAAGAACATACATTTTCTCATACATGCAATGTCAATAAATCCTTGGTTGAGGAGTTCGGACCGCAACTTCCAGAAGGAGCTATCCCAGTGAAGTTTGAAGTAGACTGATAAATTACCATCAATTACGTCTATCTAGGGATGGATGGACCGCGTGTACCCAATCGTCCAACCTTTTACGAAATTATGACGAATGATTTGGATGTTTGTAATTCTGATTCGGAGTTCGAAGATAAGATCGGTGATGGTTGATCTACCTTCATAAGTAAGAAAGGAAAATACCGAGTGTCAAACAAAACCTGTAAAATACCACCTTTTAGACCTCTTGTGGGATCAAAATTGGGGGCATTGGGTATGGAAGTTCAACCTAATGAAAATGTAATACTAGAAGAAAGCCAGAGATGATGGACCCTCGTAAAAAGACGTCATCGAAAGACTCCACAATTCCCAAATTCTAGTATTTGTAACGAGAAACTGAGACCAAGAAACAACCAAAGGAGAAGGTCTAAAGTCAAGTCAGAAATGTCTACTAAATAAATGGGAGTAAAAGCTGCTTCACGCGTTCCTCCTAGACTACCAACCGTGGGTGATTATTTTCCCAAGGGTTTCTTCGATAATGAATGTTTTACCTCCAATGTTATCAATGTGGATGAGAAAAATGAAACAAAGAATGTATTGAGAGAGAGTTCAAAACAGAAGAGAACTATCTCGCGACTTAATAATACTCCTTCCAATACAAGTTTATCAGAGTCTCTTAGACTTCCTTTCGATGATCAAATGGCATTAATTGCGGCATTGATAGACCCGGAAGAATATGAAGGCAAAGTCTTAGAACATATTGGATTCACAACTCGACAAGACTGTATGGCCACCATCATATTTGACGATGAAGATTTACAACTGGGCTTTCGTTTACATAATAGACCACTCTATGTTAGTGGTTATATTCGAGAATGCAAGATAAATCGTATAATGATCAGTTGTGGATATAATGTGAACATCATGCCAGTCAAAATGATGAAGAAGATTAGAATTAATGTTGGTGATATGTCCAGAAGCAAGATCATGATTCAAAAATTCAACCAGAATGGTCAACGAGCTATTGGCATGATTCATTTGAAGTTGCAAATAGAGAAGTTAATTTCCTCAGCTCTCTTCCATGTCATTGATGCTAAAATATCATATAAATTACTCATGGGACATGTTTGGCTACATAAAACTAGATTTGTACGTTCGACTTGGCACTAATGCTTCAAATATAGTCGAGATGGAGAAGTCAAATGTGTGTTAGTTGAGTATAAACCATTGCTCAAAGAATAATCTCATTTTGTTGATACCAAATTTTATGTGGAGGACGAAGAGTGTAATTCTGTAGGGTTGACCATGGCCAGATTCAAAATGAAAGGAGATGCAGAATATGATAATACATCTGGTATTGTTCAACCTCATCAAATTATCAAAGGTAAATCAAAACTTACATCTGAAGGGTTCTCTAAAGGTAAAAAAAAAAAACATCAAATAGAATCGACCGATGTTGAGGTATTAAGAAATAAGTTAATTCTTCCAATACCTAGTATTCAAAAATTATTTTTGCCCCATCGACTCATGGCAGTCCCGAGAGATCGCAAATCAACATTGGAAGCTT
>CAIGRB010035469.1:13734-24812 GCA_903798255.1 Fraxinus quadrangulata | reverse complement strand
TTATAAATAGTTTCATTATTTTCAATGTAAAACTAGACTTAGATTATCATTATTGAGAATTTTCTCTCCATTGGTTCTTGAGTGAACTTTCAAACTTATCAAATATTTTCAATATTTGTGGCGTTCAAAAATTTTAGAACTTATCAAAGGATTAGGCACCCTTCGTGGCGTTCGCAAATCGAGGTTCTTGTTTCCGCATATCAACGTGTCTAAGGTTTAATATACCTTAAGTTCTTAATTCGTGAGGTTTAGGTCAAGATTGTACCGTCTACAACCTGAATTTGAGCTTTTCAGGCGTTTTCGAACTAATTCCGCGAGTTCCACGCGATTCCCCTTCCCGGGATATCGTCATCTCCTTTCTTCTCTTTCTCGCTATTTCTTTTTATGTGTTACGTGCTGCATCTGCATCGTGGTAGTTAAATTATTACTCTGGCTCTTGATCAGATATATCTTTCCACTCCATGACCCTCAACTATCAGGGATAAAAAGCTTTAGGTACTCAGTCCAAATATTATTGGATCTCACTTTCAGTCTTTCCTGCAATTTCTCTTTGAGTGATTAAAATCCCTAGAGCATGATATCATGGGATTGATCAACTTAAGTGTGAATCCATGATTCACAGTTCAAATTTGGTTTCAGTAGAACTCTAGCCAAAGCCATTGCTTCCAAGACCATGAAGAACTGGGAAGCAGATGTTCACTTTAGCCTTCTATTCACAAACCCACTTCCTTTCCAAAAACACAAAATAAAGTAAAAGAAGGAAATCGTGTTGAAAAGAAATTAACAGCAAGTAAAACCATTGCCACGTGAAGTTTTTATTGAGCACCCTACCAAAAGGAACCAACTACGCCCCCTATTTTTCATCTCTTCAAATATCCCAGTTCATTCATGCCTTCTGTCAAAATATCCTTTAGGCTGCTAATACATCTCCAACCATGCCTCTATTTACACACTAGATACATACAGCCACATGAATAACAATGTTAGGAAATGATATGAAGAATCTGGTTTGGATGTTAAGGTGCAGAGTGATAGTGTAGTTCACATACACATGGGACTGCTTACCCCATGATTGTGCTACCTTTTCACAAGAGTTCAACAACTATCCATGTGCTTTTAATCTGATCTAATTGCAGCTAAACAATCTCCTACCTCTTTCTAGTTTTCGTGTCATGCCAAAGAAACTAAAGAGAATGTTGAAGGAAAAGAGAGTTGAGGAAGTAAATCATTTGAGAACAAAGTGATCAAGAAAATATAATTAGCATAAAGTAAGTAACACTGAGGTTGCCCATCCAGATGTCTGGAAGTGGGTATGAGAGAAACCCAACAAGGCGCAATTGATCAAGTAACAAGTTAACGTGGGACTAATCATGGGAGAAGCCCTTACCCAAGAAAGCATCCATCTGCGAAAATGATTAATTGAAGGTCAAAGTATTTAGGGTAGGGTAAAATGCAAGTTGTTGATACTAATAAAGGTAAACATTTGGTCTGTGGATATCTATTATAATGATAAAATGTTCGGACTAAAAATTGCTCAACTTTCACTTTCACAGGTAACAAGTACCAGCATAAGAAGTTTAATAGTTCCACTTAAATTCCAGCTAAACTTACAATTCTCTTGGATCTCTAAATGTACGATTATCCCTGTAAGACAGTCAAGTCAAGTAGGATTTCAGGCAATGAGAATGGACAAAAAGGTGAGAGGGAATATGCCAAAAGCACATTTAGAATTTTTATTTTTATTTTTATTTTTAAAAAAAGTAGTTTCCTTACAATTTTTTTTTTTTTAATAATCACTACTGTTATGAAGATAATATATGGAGTCGTAATGGGTATTAACTGAATCAGATTATCTATATAAGAAGAAAACACAACCAAGCATAAGATGATGAGTTGTGGCATGGGAAGGCAACTATATTATTGAAAAAGGGATGAGTCGTAGTGAAAAGGTGACAGATATACCACAGAGGCGACATTGAATTGAAGAGCATGGCTCACGCACTGGATTGCTCTCAGATGACTGTGGATGGCAGTCAACAATGAGCAAGCGGTGATAGATTATACAACAAAGGAGGTGTAGAAGCCAATAGAAGAAGGCATTTAACGTACTGAATTGCCAGTAAATGACTGCAGACCGTGAAACATGGAAGTGAAGAAAATACAATTCGACAACTTCTCAACCATAGAACTGCATGTTCAATTTCCTCAAACTCAAAGAAAGTCACACCACTTCTAAAGGAAAAATCTCAACTCGTTCCACTATTTTCTCTTGGCAGCATTTATGATCAACCTAGACAGTGGCACAAGTATCTTTCATGAAAAACGGCATATAGCCCATCAAATTTCATCTCCAATGCAATATAATCTCTCTCCTGGAAGGACCTATGTGTTTCTTTTTCATAAAGTGAGGATTTATATTTTATATCCTGGAAGGACCTATGTGTTTCATTTTCAAAAAGTGAGGATTTATATTTTATATCCAAGGGTGGGGAATCAAATCGCAAATGCAGTGATATTAGGTTAGAGAATCATGCAAAATGAATGACCAAAAATTTTTTCCAAACCGAATTACACAACCTTGTCAGCCATTCATCTACGATCAACTTATTCTATTCATACACAAAATATAAGTTAAAGCATTAAAATAACAAGATCCTCAGTAAGAACTTCATCCTAGTCCTCATAGCTGTTTCACACATTATATTAGACCTGAGTTTATGTTTTCATTCACCAAATGTACTTTTCCCGCACAGACATGTGTAGCAAGAAATAAGCCAGTAACTAAGTCGGTCATCTATAGCACCTTGTCTACAAAATTTAATCAACAAAAATAACTGGACCTGAGTAATCAAATAGTAAAAATCATTAGACTGAGCCACATGATTATTCTATCCATTTCAGTGATTCTTTCAAGCATTAAGGTCCGCCTGTTGTGATAAATTAAACTAGCAATGTAAAAGGCAAAGAACAATTCATGTCATCACAACGACAATGAGCAGCAAACATAAGTGCAAGAACTATCAAGTACAACAATGCAAGTTCAGAAGATATAATACTTACAAATGGGACCCACTCTGAGGTCCTCCTCCGCAAATGAAGAACCGGGAACTCTGCCACAGTGGGAAGCTTGTTCCACCTTATTCTATGCAGTTCAGATAATATACTTGCCCTATAATTTGACGAGAACTTTAGAGCCTTGAATTTCCCACGACCATCTGTCCGTACACTTAAATTAAACTCACTAGAATTCTCATCCCTCCCAATGATCGGTGTAGCACCTTCAAAATCGCTAGCCACATCATACGAATTTGTCACAGATAAAGTCCCGGGATCCAACGTAACAATAGTATAAGTCGAAATACATAAAATTCGCTTGTAACGGCCACGCCATGAGTGCTTAATAACCATATAACGAGCCAAATACTCCGGCTCTTCGGGAAGGACTAAAGAAGAAGACGACGACGATGAGGGTGAGGACGGTGGCGGGTGGGTATCAGAAGAAGTGGCTGTATGGCGGCTGACGAAATCCATTTGGACTTGAGGGAGATACTGAAGCAAGTGATACTTAGGCGGACTAGGCCGTAGGAAGAACCATATTCCACCTGCCGGCGACGACGGCTGAGGTGTCTGCCTTGACTGATTGGCACCCAGAGCTTCAAATGTGAAAACCCTAGGGCGAATTTAGCTATTAGCGAAGTTGCTTTCACAAATCGATCTGATCAAAATCTGATTCAATTCAACAAAAACCCTCTGCATTGATTATTGAGATGGATAATTATACGGCATCGATCGGATCATATTGAGGAGGTGGTGGAGTGTTTGTTGAATTCGATATGAATATTTCTGAGCCGTTCTAATAGGGGTTTGGCTGAGATGCTGCCTGCAATAACATTTTTCTGGTAAACTAGGCAACAGTTTCGCAGTGATTAAAATGAGTTTTTTCTTTTTCTTTTTTGAAAAAGAAAATATATATAGCCCCTTTTTTGAGCCAAAATACTTTTTTTCACTCTTATTCTTTTACTCATTTTCAACCACACATTATTCAATAAAATAATATTTTTCATCACATTAATAATTTTTCCTTTTTTTTCAACCACATATTTCTCATCACATCATTTCAATGAAATGCATTATCTCATTTTAATATGTACCAAACACACTCATATATATATACACACGCGCGCGCGTGTATTAAGTCCTATTTATTTCGGATTAAAATCATATTTTAATTTAGCCCCTGTTTGACACCCATTTTGGGTGAAAATTTTGTTTTGGAATAGTGATTGATTGAAGATTGTGTTGTTAAAAAGTAAGGAGAATTTTTGGGTTTATGTGTAATATTATTTTATTGATAGAATGTGTGGTTGAAATGAAGAATGAGAAATAGAATGAGAAAAAAATGGATTTCAAATATAGGTTTAAGTCAAAGTCAACAAATAATATTAATCACATTTTTCATCTGTCCCATAATTTTTCAACCATACATTTTAAAAACTTCATTCACAATCTACTAAAAAATCTAATTTTAATCCATATCAAACACCCACTAGAAAAAAGAGAGAATTAATAAGCTTATGTTTGTCTACCATTATTCCAAAAAATTATTTGCCACAGTAAGATTTTTCACTACACATTCATCTAATAAAATATTCTACATACAAACTGATGCTACCAGAAACTTGCACCTGAATGAACTCGAATTGGCTGATTGAACTCCATGCGATCTGATGTTCAATATCTGAAACAAAAGCGTCGAGATGTATCATCGTCGACTAATGAGGTTGGGTCATGTATTTATAAGTGTTGGAGATGGAATTCTAAAATGATCCAACTTCATATAGTCATTATTCTTGACATGGTGTTTGTGTTATATTAGAAGTGCACAGTTTGAGTTTAAGTTAAATTTGTAACAAGTTGACAGTTTGTATTTAGATAGGAAAAGTAGGGAGTTATAGCCAAAATAGGATTATGGCTTCTAGAAAATGTGAGAGAAGGTCAAAGAGACTGGACGAAAGTGCATGAAACCCGACCTATGTGACAAGCCCGACCTCAAACCCAAGCCCGAGCTTGGACCTAGCGTAATTGAGGTAGGTTGAGTTCAGGCAATGCGCTTGAGCTCAGGCTAAAAGTTACGTGCTCGAGCTGCGAGGTAAAATGCAATGAGGTGCAACAGCCCGAGATCGAACTTATCTCTTTGTTCATTGTGTAGCTCGAACATTTTTCTTAACCAATTTTTTTTTTTTGGACAATAAGCTCGAACTCTTTGTTCAATGTTTAGCTCGAGCTTGTCACTTGGCCAGTATTTTGGCCAAGCAAGCTCGATGTTTGTATAATAATGAGCTCGAGCTTGTCACTTGGCCAAGCAAGCTCGAGTTTCGTACAATAATGAGCTCGAGCTTGTCACTTGGCTAGTTTTGGCCAAGCAAGCTCGAGCTTCGTACAATGTTGAGCTCGAGCTTGTCACTTGGCCAGTATTTGGCCAAGCAAGCTCGAGGTTTGTACAATAATGAGCTCAAGCTTGTCATTTGGCCAATTTTTGGCCAAGCAAGCTCGAGTTTCATACAGTGTTGACCTCGAGTTCGTCACTTGGCTAGTATTTGGCCAAGCAAGTTCGATATTTGTACAATAATGAGCTCGAGCTTGTCGCTTGGCCAGTATTTGACCAAGTAAGCTCGAGGTCTGTACAATAATGAGCTCAAGCTTGTCCCTTGACCAGTATTTGGTCAAGCAAGCTCAATTTTTGTACAATGTTGAGCTCGAGCTTGTCACTTGGCCAATATTTGACCAAGTAAGCTCGAGGTCTGTACAATAATGAGCTCGAGCTTGTCCCTGACCTGTATTTGGTCAAACAAGCTCAATTTTTGTACAATGTTGAGCTCGAGCTTATCACTTGGCCAGTATTTGGAATTTCAAATCAAGATTGCTTCAAATCAAACTTGAAATTGAGAAACCCCTAAATTCACACGAACCCTAATTCCTTGTTCATCTGAGCTAGAAGTGACAATCGAGCCGAGCGGCTCATCGGCTCGGCCGGTCAAAACGAGCCACGAGCCGCTCGGGCTCATTTTTTGACAAGCGGCTCGTTAAAAAAAAAAATTTTTTTAGAGGTCTAGGTAGAGTTTAAAAAAAAAATAGACGACGAGCTTACGAGCCGAGCTTGGCTCGACTTGTGCTTATACGGCTGGCTCGACCCATTGACATCACTAATCTGAGCCCTCTTATTATTGAATAATCCAGTACTATTTATTGGAGAATAAACGGTGACCGATGGAATATCAATGGAGTTAAGTTGTGCGGTGGGTGTTGCCATCGGGTAATGAGTTTCATGGTGTTGGAGTCCTCATTATCAATTACTTCATTTTTTTGTCAATAGACTAGATAAAACATCAAATAACTTAATTGACACATGTTTATAGTTAGTATTTACTTCCTGGTTTATTATAGAAAAAATATCTCAGCACAAGAGTTTTATATCATAGTTAACTATTACAAACTAATATGTCCTCGTGGACCAACAATCACAAAAATGTTGTTTTACTTACTAGGGATTTATGAAGTTATCACATTAACCACAAGGAAGGGGATGCCGAAAGCAAGGCTAGTAACTGGAGTGAAGTGTAACAAGTTAGACGTACAATTCCTTTCGGAAGTATCACTAGCAAAATCAAAGAGAATGCAAAACATAAAATTAGGCAAGTAGTTTAGTCTGAAAGAAAATCACTCCAAAAATGTCGTATGAACACGATAGGTGCTATTTCAGCCATAGTTGAAGAACATCTTTTTATGAATATTAATGTTTTAGCTAAACGTACGTCTAAAATACTATAAAAGGTCCAAAATATTTAATGATGATAAATATTAGTGGATGAATTGAGAGTGATTGATTCTATTATCATCTATTTAAGTAAATTTACATAATATTAAAAATATAATATGATTTTTTTTTTAAAGTCGATAAATACGTAAGAATGGTGGAAGGAAATAGTGGCTCCCTAAAAATTGACGAAATGTGATGTTAAAAAGTTGTGGATCTCATGAAATATTTGGTTAAAATTAAGTGTTGATTTTGAATTAAATTTTAATCCATATTTTTAGTGCAACCAAACAGGGACTTAGTGTAAAAATATAGCTCCAAAATATAATAAGTTGTATAAGCCACCATACACTAAAGTTAATAAAATGATGGCATTGATGGAAGACTCCTTGGTTTATGGAACCTTGGATGGAAATTCATTCTCATCCAGAACGTACATTTCACGTATTTCCCCTATTTGATGCCCATTTAAAATAAAATTTTGAGGGAAATGAGTTTTGAAATAATGATTTGAAAATGTGTGATTAAAAAATAGGAAAAATAGTTTTTAAGTTTACGTACAAAATATTTTATAGTGAGAATATGTGATTAAAAATGAATTTTAGAACGTGTATTTTTGGAGAATAGTAGACAAACAGTGACTATTTCATTTCCTTGAAAAAACTGAAAAATGAACCTCACGAAGTCTCGTTCTTCTCTTTCTTAGGCTTAAATTAAAACGAAGAATTTGAAGAAAGCAAACCCTAACTTTTATGCAATTTCTATGGATAGGATATTATTTTCACTTGTATACACATTTTATCTTTGATTTGGTTTGGTTTCTACGTGTTGTATAGTATTTTCTGCTTATTTTAGTGTGTAGATGAATTATGTGACTAGTGCAGCTGAATGTAGAATCCTAAAATCAAACCGAGGCTCATGGGGTGCATACTTCTTTTGTAAGAGTTTGCTATGGTTATCAAGGACAGAAAGGGAAAAGAAGATGTGGTTGCCAACCACCTTAGCCACCTCATTCATGGTTAAAAAGCTCTCCCTTTGCGTGAATATTTCCTAACCCGTGGTGTTGTGACATATAGTGAACAATTTAATCGCCAAAAGATTCGTGATCACTTGACTTGTGCTCAAAAGTATAAATTGAAGAAGATGGCTAATAAATACGTTAGGGATGACCCGTATTTATAAAAATATTGCCCTGCCCTGATCAATTGATAAGAACAAGAAAACTGGAATATGAATATTCTATACTAACCTTATGTAGTTCTTATGCACGTGATTGGTATTTTGGATCGAAGAGGACAAACCTCAAGGTGTTTGAGAGTGGATTTTATTGGACAACGCTATTCAAAAATGCATCTTCTTTTGCAGATCGTGAAAGACATTTATTTTTCCGTTCTTTGATATATTTTTTCTATTAGTTTCCTCACTCCATCTTCTCTTAACAAGGTTTTGGATGAACTGATAACAAACGTGAATAGAAATTCAAATATTGTTAGCCATGCTTAATCTGTACAAATGGTGCAAATTAAAGTATGTTTGATGGATATTATTGAGAAAATAATGTATTTTAAATGGTGATATGATGAGAAATATGTGATTAAAAAAATAAGGAAAATCTATTGATGTGATGAAAAATATTATTTTATTGAAAAATGTGTGATTAAAAATGAATTTTAAAAAAATGTATTTTGAAAGAATGTGTGTCAAACAAAATTTTAAAAGATCTTAATCTACAGCAATGTTTCAACTCTATTTATCATCATGAAAGACCACATCTTGTTATATGAAATGAATTTTAAAAAAAGACACTATGTACATCAATAATTCTCATTTGAATTTGGCTTCTATATGGTAAGAATTAAAATTTTAATTTTAATATCAATCAAAATTAATAAGTAATTTTAACCACATCTTTGAACCATACATTTCATCAATTTTTATCAAAATTTACGAAAACACTGATTTCAAGCCCACCATACAGGGGTTTATATAGGACCTTTATCGTTACATTGCATTCATTCCAAATTATATAGCTCTTGTCTGGAATTGTTAAAAATTGAATTTTTTTAATAGATTTATAAAAATCAATGAAATATATGGCTGAAAATTAATAAAAAGTCGTAATTCTCATTAAACATGTTATTAAGATTAATCATTAACTTTGATTTAGATTTTTTATACAATTTTTTAGTTAAATCAAATAGAGGATAGTCTTATTTTTCTTTCATAATCATTCTGCCATACTGCATTAAGAATCTAATAATCAATCCGTTTCTTTATATTATGGGGAAATTATTGGATCTCCTCCAATGAACATATTTCTTTACAAGTGGTGAAAAATGAAAATAAAAATAATTCAATTTATGCTCTCAAAATAAAAGGAGAAAATACATAGAAGAATTGAATTAAAATTGTAATAACAATACAATTTCTACAAAAAAAATAAAAAAATAGTATCATTAATGGAATAAGTATGTAATCGCAAGTGCTACAAATAGAAGAACATATGCAATCCCTTGATCAATTGCTGTGCCTGCATAAAAAAAAATCGATGAATTTTAATTAATTACTGTCCTAAATCAACCAAATAATTATTTTGTAATTTTTTACTAATTTTAACAATTTAAATAAGAAAAAGAGAAGGAGAAGAAGATATTGCGATGAATCTAAAATTTCAAACAGTTTTACAGAGTAAAATCATGTTTTTTCACCAAAAAAATAATTGATTTTTTGTTTTTCGAAACCACAAAAATAATTATTTTAATAATAGAGAAATATAAATTTCCGATGAAAATACTCACCATCGCTGGAAGGACCAGTCGGTGCCGGCGACGGCGCTATACCTTGTCCGAAACTGTATTGGATTAGTGCCATCAGAATAAATCCAATAATGGAGAAACTGAACGATTTAGCGCTCGACAATGAATTCATCTTCGATTAAGCAATAGATTCCGTATAGGGAACGAAACTTTTAGAACAAATTTTCAAACCAATGGTATGAATTTTAAGAGAGAATGAAGGATTCGGAATAGAACAGGAAATGGGGCGGGCAAATGGTATATATAGTTGTGCAGTCCAACGGCGGCGCGTGAGAAAGGAGAAATGAAGCTTCCAGGAACGGAGCACGTTAGCGTCAATGTCAAATGCATAGGAAATCACGTGTAATATTCATAACAACGAGTTAATTTTAAAATGGTCACTGAAATTCAATTAAAATTTCAAATTGGTAATTAAAGTATATTTTTCATATATTTAGTCATTAAAGTTAAATTTTGTTATATAATTGGTCATTTTTTAGCTGCATCGGCTCCACATTCAATGTGGTCTCCAATTAAACCTTGAGATCAATAAAGGATTGTCGTGTCTCGTGAAATTGAAGATAAAAAATAAAACACGTTATTGAGAGAAGAACATCAAACCTTTCAAGGAAGAGAAGCTTGACTTTAATTTCGGCAATTAGATGGATAGCATTTTTTAATAGGGTGTGCGTGTGTTGCTCTAACAGAAAGCAATGCCAAGGATTCAATATAGATGCCGTTGACAAAGGGTTAGAGGCCATGCTAGCATCTGAAATTAGGACGGACGTGCCCTCCTTTAGATAGTGGGAACACCAACTAAAAAATTCTTGAATTGTTTCATTAAACTTCGATTCTAATTTTCACCATTAGTAAATAGTAAAAAAGTAATATAGAGTTTAAACATGAGGTTAGTTATGGAATAAGTTGATATAATGGTTGTTAGTCCACAATCGACAAAGGTTTAATGGCTGTCGAGTCATGGGCTAACAGAGATATAAAGTGACCAATTGTATAACATTATTTTCTTCAGAGACTAAATATGACAAAAAAACACTTTTAAGGACAAATTTTGAAATTTTCTCAAACTTCAACGATCATTTTTGAAATTAATTAATATAACAATTGCAAGGAAACAGGAAAAGTCAAAACGCGAAATTAATTTTGACTCGGCCGGCTGCGGAAGAGTCGCCTGCCAAAGGAATTTATTGGCCTTTCTAGAAGGAAAAATTGCAGCATAGTTCCTCAAACTTTGATGCATATTTCACTTTGATCTCCATTCTTCAAAACAAAGTATTTACATTCTCGATCTTTCATATAGTATAGTGGACAATCTTACTTAAAAAAGATATATACAAAAACTTAAATTAAAAAATAAATAAATCTTTAACTTCAACAATACAAGGTCAAAGTAGTTGACGATAATTGCAGTTGAATGGGTAGGTGATGAGTGGAGGAGTATATATATATAT
>CAIGRB010035462.1:9126-19569 GCA_903798255.1 Fraxinus quadrangulata | reverse complement strand
TCAAGGGTGAAAAAAAAAAAAAAAAAAAAAATAGTTTATCTTTATATATATATGAAAAAAAAACCGAGCCGCGAGCTAAAGCTCGGCTCAGCCCACTGCCGCCCACGAGCCACAAGCTCGTGGGCCTAGCCGAGCTCGGGTATTTGTAACGAGCACGAGGCACAAGCTCGTGGGCCGAGCCGAGCTCGGGTATTTGTAACGAGCCTCGGCTCGTGAGGATGAACCTCATTGGATAGCCATAGTCAACTGAGAAAGGGAATCCCCAGGGATTGACCGAGAAGAAAGCTCATGGTAGAGAGCTTTTGGAACCAGATTTGCAAAAGTGGGTAACGGCAATTGGGACAACGTGGAGGTGGAAAAATTTTAAAATCAAATCCAAGTACACGGAGAAACCAATGGACCTTATCCGTTTCATCAACAGGTTTGCCAATAGCACTAAGTTGATCACATAGAGATCGAAAAGAGCGCGCAGATTCAGCAACTACACAATTGCCGCACTGCATTAGTTGGAGTTCTCTGGTTTTTAACTGTGAGAAAATGAAACTTCAAGAGCTAGCCAAGCATCACGAGAGTAGTACAGTTAACAACTTCAACCATACATTCCTTAGTGAGGGAGGTATAAAGAACGTTGAGTAAAATTCTATCCTGCTTGTGCCAAGTCTTGTAGGCAGGGTTAAGGACATCTTCATTCCTAGTACGAACTTGAACAGTAGGTGCACACAAAGACCCATCCAAATAGCCCATAAGATCTTGACTTTCAAGCAAGGGAACAAATTGGCAACGCCACAAGAGATAATATGTGGGAGTGAGTTTAACGGTCACCATGTGAACCATTGTATTGAGCGTATTGGCAACGCCACCAGAGATAATACGGGTTACATAATAAGTTTAGAAGTATCCGTGCTTCTTAGCTCATATATATAGTAAAGCAAGTGCATGGGCAGGCACACTGCATAGAATCATACAATATATCATACATTTAACACTGAATCCAAAGCCAAGATATGTTCAGAGTAACAAAAAATGCGGATACTTCATGAAGTCGATCATACTGAAGAAGAAAATTTTGAACGACGATGCCACCCTTTCCCAGACTAACGCAATATACTTCCAGGATATCAACATCATGCAACATTTTCAGTTGTCTATTAGTAAAAATTCAACACCTTCGACTGTAACTTTTAACTTCGTTATTTCCAGTTGGTTGGAAATTGTCAAACATTCACGAGGTATAAAGTGATTTTATCAAACCTGCTTTTTCTTTGATTTCTTTTACTTGTCAGCTGCTCCACGTCTTACTTTCCGCTCATTTTCAACCATCCAAGCTGCCTACTCTTCACAGATGAGCTCTTCTTGCCTCTTTAAAGCAACAGCCTCCTGGTATGCGACTTTAATTTTACTTCTGCAACAAGCGAGGGTAAATATTCAGGACTAAAATAATAGAATCATGGTACGTTTGGCATGCTGGATTAAAAAAAGATAAAAAAATTTTATTGTCCTCTGCAGCATATTAAGTTGCAACTTGGTGCTATTCTAACCATAATGACAAAGTATTTGAAGGCTACTGCTTGGAGGAACTATTGGAGGAAAATGATTTATTAATGCCCACTACATTCATAAATTCCGATGAGACAAGTATAATATTAAAAAATTTAGCCTATGTTATGCTCATGATTATAAACTGTATATAAATACTCAAATCACGTTTTATCCTCATATTTCGAGGAACCCACACGTACTATCCATTTATCTACCTCTCATATCTATCTATTTATAATTGAAACCATTTATATACACTTCCCAAACAAGCTTTTAATGTCTATCAAAAGAAATAATGGTGAAACAACCACCATAAAATGAATGTCTATTTGGCCGCCATAGTGACGAATGTAAATGGTGCACTTCTAATTCAAAGCTTAACTAGCGCAGATAACCTCAAAGCAAACAACTCATACTTTCTGATACTGAAATCCTAGATTTCTTCTACGAAATATTGTAGCGAGAGTGCAATGTAAAGTATATATAATCATAACCTCCGAAGGACTGCTGCATTTGATTATAGCAGAAGGACCAATTATGCAGATTCAGTAAAATGTATACCTGAATAAATGAGCTAGGATAAAGATTTCAATTGTCCGACGACCCAGGTCATTAAGACGCCTCTCATCACGTTCAATAAAATCTTTGTTGAACTCCTCTCCAGCACTCCCATCCTTGAAAACAAAGAATTGCAGACTCAGCATATGCTCATTGGACAATAAATTAATTCAATACATGCTTGCACTTTCAGTAACACTCGAGCAAATGAGCAGCTTTTTTCCTTTTCTTTTCACATTGGAGTTGAGAGTTCTTGGTTTCGCTTGAAATCAGAAAGACTTTCGTTTACCCAGGTGTAAACTGCCTAAGTAAGAGTTTTTAATGAAAAGCTAATTCCACTATCTAAGCAGATAAGGTAATGTCTAAAATTTCCTTCAGAGATGCCAGTTCCTTGAAACAACCCAACCTAAGCATTTCTGTTACTCATTAGTACCTACTAAAAAAAAAAAGCAATCAAGGCCATGCTTTGCACGCAAAAAAAGTTGCACATCATGATGCTCACCTTAATACGATTTTGAAGGTCCTTCTCATTCTTTGGAGGGAAAGGTTCCAAGGCAGCCCTCTCGAGTAGTAGTAACACATCATCCACCAAAACAAACATATCTTTCTCAATGCGAACAATAGGAACTGGTAATTCTTCTGCCTCCGAAAATTTTCCCTTATCTTTATTCCCCTTGGTCTGTCCTTCAAGAGCCTTCAGCCCACTGTACAATGAATCCATGACCAGAGCTGATGTGACTTCTTTTTCTATGAAAAAGTGCTTCACAAGTACTTTTAGTATGGAGTCTGTTCTCTCTCGTGACATGTGGCGCCTGGCACTTTGGTCTATACCCATCCAGAAGGTACGGAAGCTGGAAAGTACGACAGATACTCAGTAAATAATATTTGGATGATGTAAATTGAATAAAAGAATTACTTTCAAAAAATTATCCTTGTCTATATGCATTAAATTTGAATAATAAGAAATGAAAAATAAATGGACATATATATAGTAATAACAATTGGTCAACTAATAGAAAAATAAATAAATAATTATCGTGGTGGAGAAAGAAGATTCTGAACTAGTCTTTGACAAGATCTAAAACTACTCTCAGTGGGAATCAGTCCCCACAGTTCTAAACCTAGTTTCTTAGATACAAACTTTTAAACATGTCCAAGAATGGGAGTTTCAAAAGAAGCCTATTATAGATTTATCTAAAAAGACAATACGTGAGTGCATGTGTGCGAGCCCTTCTTATGATATTAAATTCCCAAAACAAAATATTTATAATCAGGAAACCAGAAAACGCCTGACTTCTCTCCATACTTAACAATAGATGCATTTTAACTAAACCCAAACAGGGGCTAAAAAAAATTTCGTACAAAATCTTGTTATTATTGAACAGGATAGATTAAGTAGTATCTGCAGATGCTTGTGAACTGGGCTTGGACCAATAATGCTGCTCTGAATTGATCAAATAAATAAATACACGTACGATGCATTTTGTTCATCAAGACAGATGAGAACCTCCCATGAAAGTATTTAAAGCAATGTCTTAAACAAATAACGAGAACCAACAAAAAAAACCAGACCCCATTACCTTGACCATCTAGCTTTATCCTCTATCGACTTTCAAAGTTTGCTCCGTCTTTCTTCCACAAAACGATGGAAAATTTGTTCGACATCTGTCAAATATACTCTAACAAGTTCCCTCCTATATTGAATGTCAAGGCAACGGAAGGGACGATCAACTCTCTCCCTGCAAGCCAATGGCAAAGGTTAAAATATATAGAACTGTCATATGATACAAATAAAATCAATTTGTAATTGTAACCACTAATAGATTAACTCAATCCAAAAGGATAAGATAAATTTAAAACCTACAAATCTATAAAAAAGAGTGAAACTATTACAGTCAAACAATTAAACATTGCAAATATTCATCAGTATGTTATCCACAGACACCTGATGACTTGGATTTGAACTTTAATTATTAAATTATCAGCATCAATAAACCCATCTAACAACTTTGATAGCTCCATATGTTTTTTCCATCCCCAATCATGCTCCTTTTTCCAAAACCGATGTAGCGCATCTGCAAATTTTTAAATACATATTCAGGTTGGTCATGATTGAAAATGAAAACTTGACGACAAAAGTAATAGTGATAATTGAATAACTTACCAGAGTACTTGGACTTTCTAGCATCTTTGTTCACCACAGCAATAGTGAACTGCGCAAAATGACTCCATCCTATTTATAGAAGAAAAATCACATGATATCAACTCCAGAACATACAATTATAATTTCAAAGGAATTCCTCACATTTCATTTATGATACCTGGAAGAAGCTTGTCATGATTAGCCACACAAAGAAATAAAGAGAGATGATTACAGACATTACATCCCTGGGGGTAAATTTAAATATACCTACCATCCAAATTTGAATAAATATTAATGTTAGCAGCGATATCGAAATCATATAATGGCATCACATGCCATATGCACGCACATACAGAAAAAGATATCAACGGAAAGGAACGCCCGATTACACAAAGACAGCAAGATGGACCACACAGCCCAAAATTTTGTAAAAGAGCATCAGTTGTTGGGTAGAAAGGCAGAATTAAATAAGCATTTATCTTGAAGGAAAATAATTTACTGAAAATGCTTTGCATCCATGTTAAATAAGAACCCATGAAGAGTATAGTAGATTAATACCAACATTGAGAAAATTCTAAGATCATAGGTCAACCAAAGGAAGTGGCAAGAAATCTCAACTCGAAGTTTAGCACAAATGACCCATGGTTTTTCTATAAATAGGAAGCCAATGGAGACGCAAATAATAGCTGCATGACAAGCACATAAAGATATTCTAGAACCACTTTTTTCTCAAGAATCATACCATTTGTAGCTCCCGACCTCAAATCCACCACTTCGAAGTTCTCTTTTGTTAATTTGGGAAAACTTGTAGATCTTCCATGTATACTTGACATATAAATCAGAAGGCCGCGGTCCTGCAACGAATGCAAAAAGTTTGTGTCAACAACAAATTAAAGAAATTAGCAGTTGAGTTGCAAATTGCTCAAATTCATTTCCAATTCCTTCAAATTTAACACTATAATGTTGCCATAGCTGATTGAGAGAAATGATCAGCCTCTAGACATTTCGTAAAAGAGGAAAAAGAAGAAAGCACGAATTATAGTTTCAACCAGAGAATTTAATCGGGTCATACTTTCCATATAACAATTTATACTAGAGCATAAATAGTAATCATCACTACTTAACAACCAATTGGATTGCATTTAGATGAATCTGTAATCTCAGAAACTTCATAATAATCAAACAAAAATACGGCCCAAAGACAACATCTACATATGACCCTTGCATATGGTATACACTCATTCACAAACCCGAAAGTGTCAACCCATCAGACAAAGCAACAGCTTTGCAGACAATAACCTTTATGGGTCTCACTGAGTATTACATGGAAAGTGAACAAAACAGAGAAAAAAATATTTACCAAGTTCCACCAACAAATTCATATTCTGTACTAAATTTGATGCACAATAACATGATACCAAAAGCTTTTGGTTCTTCTTCCTTTCCCAAGTCAATTTTCTCTCATATTGGCTGTTAATTCGATATATCCCATGCCGATAAAGTCTTTTGGATTCTTCTTCCTTCTCTAATTCAGTTTCTCCTTTTGTTTTCCCATTCTTTAAAATATTTTCCTGTCCAGGAGAGAGAGGGTTGATTCACTCCTCTAATACCCATTTCCTTGAAATGGTAAGTAAAACATACTTTCTAAAATACTGAAGAAAACCGTATTCAGAGAGACCATAGGACAAATGTCAAGCAATATATACACAAGAACTAAAAAAAGAAATAATAAACACAGGCTGCCACGTAATTGAAAGGAATAAATCACATACCATTATCATCATCACTGTCGCTGTCGCTGTCGCAGTAAGGGGGTGAAGTTGAAGGGGTCCCATTCTCCACCTCCACCTGCTCGGAAGACATCCATTCCGCTAATGCCTCCGCAGATTGACATTGTTGCTGCTGGCTGCTTAAAACCCCTTCCAATGATCTCCCCTCTTCAGACTCCTCGGTTGCAATCCCAGCCATATCCCCCACTATCAAGTCAAGTCACACTTCCCCTACTTCACCCTGCTATAACAAAAACTGAACCCTTTATGAATGCCTAATTATATATATCTGTGTGCAAGCATGTCTGTGTCTGCAGCTCTACACAGCTGTTTGGGCACATGCATCTGCCCAGCCGCTTGGGCACATTAGAGGCAGACTCAAACATTTGGATAAATGAGTTGATCCAGCGAATGTAATTATTTAGATAGAAACAACATTTAATTGCTTGACACGCCACCCTTCTTAACTAAACTCATTTTGACATCTTAAAATTGTGTATAATTTTAAAAATGTGAGCTTCTTCAAATAAAAATCAAGATCTCTTAAAGTTGACACGTTGATGAATGCTCAATTTCACACATTGCAAACATCTGTTCTAATTAATCAACTTATATAAATCACATACATAAAATTAAAAGTACTGAAATTTTTAAACCTTAGATTCCATATATCCACAGTAACAAAAGAACCCAACAAGAAAACTGAACTCAACTATGATCAATCAATATTAAAAACCACCACTAAAAAACCCAATCCCATTTTTCAAGAATCATAAAGAAAACCCAGTAATTGTCAAGCTTCAAGCAGTTAACCTAATCTGAACATCAATTCAAAAACCCACAGATAAATTCTGAAATTCCCCTTCCAACACATACGAAACCTAATACCCAAAAACCCAATAAGAAAAAGGCAATCGAGATTTTTTTTAACCGTTAATTATATAAAAGTAAATCAAAGGAACTAAAATTCAGATCAAGAGACAGAAGTAAAACAAACCTGAGGCACAAAAAAATAAATCTTCTTTGATTAATTTAGCAAATGGGAGGTAGAAGAGATATAGAGGAGGGAGAGGAAGGGAGAGTAGCAGAGGTAAATGAAGCAAAGAGTCGGAGAAAATATTGCTAGTTTGAAATCCATTTTTTTTCTAATTCTTCGTTTCAAGCTCACATTCTATCAATAAAATAATATTATACATAAATTCAAAAAATTTTCTTACTTTTTAACTATACAATCTTCTATCAATCATTGTTCCAAAAATTTTTTATAACCAAAATGGGTGTCAAATAGGACATAATATATTATGCCCCACTTAGCGCCCATTATTTTAATGAAAGGAATGGTAACATTTTTTCATAATTGTATGATTAGAAAAGAAGAATTTTTTTTTTTTTTATGTATAATATCATTTTATTGAAAAATATATGATTGATAACAAGGAAGAGAAAATTGAATTATAATTTAGTAGGAAATTGTGAAAGCCAAATAGGGGCTATATAACTTTTCAAGAAAAAAAAAAACCTTGAGAGGGTACTAGGTATGATTATAAGGTATTATATGGTTAATTACTTTCTGTCCCTCGACTTTAGGTGTTTTTAGTAAGAAAAATTGAATAACACACACAATACAAAACTCTATTTTATTGTTCAGCTTCGTGTCGATCAGTAATGCATGTCAAATTTGCACTTTAATAAAAAAGATTGTATAATACAGTACAAAACTATAGTCTCCCATGTTTGAAACTCATTTTTTTCTCTTTCTATTTCTCATTCTTCATTTCAACCACATATTTTATCAATAAAATAATTTTACACATAAACCCAAAAATTCTCCTTACTTTTTAACCACACAATTTTTCATCAATCACTATTCCAAATTTTTTTTCCACCAAAAATGGGTGTCAAACAGGGCTTCTATTTAATTTTGCTCACTAATGCTGGTTAAACTTGCACTTTACTGAACATATGCACAAAATGGGATAAAAATTAATTTTTAATCAAATTTTTTTTTTTTTCATGTTGAGCAATTCATACTTTTGACTTGTATATATAAGGGGATTTATGTAAGCCTTGGTCAATTATATACCTTTTAGTTTCATAAAATGTCTATAATACCCTTAATTAAATAAATTGCAGAACACATCCTTACCTTTAGAATAGTTTTAATTTAAATTCTCTCTTATATTTCTATAGTTTTTAACATATTGTTCAAATTCTTCTTCAAGTCTACTATATTCTTCAGATAATATGTTTATATTTTCTAATCTAAAAGTAATATTTTTTTATTTCTTCTAACATTCTTTCTAATAAATCATCTAATCCCTTAATTGTATATCCTGACATATTAAATTATGAATATTAAAGTAAACATGATAATAAACATTAGGATATCAAAATGTTAACCATTAAATAAGCATTATCATGATAATCCCTGTGGTTTTCTAAGATCTTAGAAAGATTCGTTCTAATTTTAGCAAAAAATAATGGTTTTACCTTAGTTTTGATCTGGATTCTTATCCTTAGAATTGAATGATTTTTGAGCTCTGAATATGCAAATCACTCCCTTCAACGACCTCTTGCCTTACGGGAATTTGCTATTTTAGCTTTTTGCTTTCACTGCATCACATCGAAGAACAAATCTCTAGACTTTGGTTAAAGAAAAACTCTCTTTGTTGCTAAAATAAGAAAGAAATTTTCTAACAGGTCTTTCAAGGATCTATGGGAATAACTGTTTACAAATTCATCTCTCTCCCTTTGAATGATTGGAATGTGAATATTCTATTTCAGATTTATAAAATTGACACACGATTTTTATCAAGGACAGAAGTGTTTGGCTATCTCACAGTTTGAATGCTCAAAAAATTCGATTTTTCTTATAGTTCGAAGGCTTCTATTTATACACTACATGAGGCACAATTATTTTGCCTCTTACACCATTGCTTACATTTATAATTTTTATAGTGAAATCAATAATTCATGTTTTTCTATCAAATGCGCACTAACAACTCTATTATTATGTAGAGCCATCTACTTTACATCACTTCTTCTTTATCAAAGGCACTATCCTTCTATTATTGTCCTGTTGGTATACAATTGTCTCCTTTATTTTGGAATCTTTTGCAACTTTCTTTCAATTCTGTCGGCATGTGGGACATTCACTTATCCTGCATGCTTCTTGTATTGTTGTTATACATCCATTGATCCGACGAGTATCAAACTTTTCAATGCATTCCTTTAGAATTCTAGATTTTTCTTTCCCATTGTTTGTAAGTAAAGTCCATCCTTCATATTGACATAAGCATTTAAACATCTTTTCATATAAATTTTTTTCCATGTTGTAAAGGACATTCATCCCTAAAATCCTTTGGGATTTGATCCATGATCTTGTAATTTTTGGTAAAGGTCTATTTTCTTTCCCAACTTTAAGTTGGAAATCTCTTCCAACATATCCAATGGTAATAATATGGTCAGAGGGATAATAAATCATTCTATCAACTTCAAGACTGATTGAATAAAATTTTAAATATATCGATCTTCATTGGGCAAATTTGGATACTTCGAATTTAAATATGTCATTAAAATTTTCAATTTCCTTAAAATCTTTTCCAGGATAGATTAGATCTAGGAATCCATAATCAGCTGCCATTTTTACCATTAAAGGATCTGCTCCTTTCATTATAATAATTATGGGATAAACATGATCTCCTGGAGATACGAAGTAGGAGTAATTGAATTCAATCTCATAAACAATTTTAGCAAACTATTTATATTCTTCTTCCTTTGATGATAAAGGGATATCATCTTCATCATCTGTTCTAATTCTGACAATCCTTGTATGTTCATCATTGTTTTTTATTGTCACCTTTCGGGGACTTGGCATATCTCTTTTAATATTACTGGGTTCACTACTGCTTCCATGTTGTGTACCTGTTTGTATAATTGGTATTCCATTTTTGGTATCAATTGGTATTCCCTATTTGGTATTTAGTGACTCGAATTGTGAAATAATATCATCAATTCTATCATTCAATTCTTTGGTATATTTGGAATGAAAAATTGAGATATCAACCAACAATTTAACATTTCGTTGGAGTGATTATGCTAATTGCTCAATTCCTATTTTCATATTTTCAGCTTCCTCCATGAGGAATTTCATTCGCCTTCTCGCATCTATCAGTGAGGTTTTGATATCATTCATCTCCAAATTCAATATTCATGCTTAAGAAATCTGCAAAATAGTTATTTATATCTTTAATATGGATAATATCAAAATTATAAAAAGATATATATGCTTACCATCTGTGTAATCTTCTATATTTAGGTTCTGATGGTAACTTATTCCTGACTAATCCAGCACCTTGAGAATTATCAGTTTCAACAATGAATTTTTTAGATAAAAAAAATAATGCAAAAATTTTTATTCCTCTAATAATAGCA